>OZ023216.1:53231105-53353605 GCA_963995525.1 Escarpia spicata | reverse complement strand
ACTCCAATTGCACCCGTTGAGGCTCACCAAAAGACTCCAATTGCACCTGTTGAGGCTCACCAAAAGACTCCAATTGCACCTGTTGAGGCTCACCAAAAGACTCCAATTGCACCCGTTGAGGCTCACCAAAAGACTCCAATTGCACCTGTTGAGGCTCACCAAAAGACTCCAATTGCACCCGTTGAGGGTCACCAAAAGACTCCAATTGCACCCGTTGAGGCTCACCAAAAGACTCCAATTGCACCCGTTGAGGCTCACCAAAAGACTCCAATTGCACCCGTTGAGGCTCACCAAAAGACTCCAATTGCACCTGTTGAGGCTCACCAAAAGACTCCAATTGCACCCGTTGAGGCTCACCAAAAGACTCCAATTGCACCCGTTGAGGCTCACCAAAAGACTCCAATTGCACCTGTTGAGGCTCACCAAAAGACTCCAACAGCACCCGTTGAGGCTCACCAAAAGACTCCAATTGCACCTGTTGAGGCTCACCAATAGACTCCAATTGCACCCGTTGAGGCTCACCAAAAGACTACAATTGCACCCGTTGAGGCTCACCAAAAGACTACAATTGCACCTGTTGAGGCTCACCAATAGACTCAAATTGCACCCGTTGAGGCTCACCAAAAGACTACAATTGCACCCGTTGAGGCTCACCAAAAGACTACAATTGCACCCGTTGAGGCTCACTTATAGACTCAAATCGTACAACATTGCGGTTCTAGAAAGAAATCAAATTGCACACCCGCCTGACAAATCTAATTAAATCAATTTGACACTCACCAAAACAAAATCAAACTGCATCTATTCACTTTTCATGTCTCCGACTGCACCCAGTGAGGCTTATCACAAAGTAAACCAACATCTCCTTCAGCGTCAACTTTACAGACGCCACAATAATAACAATAATAATAACAATAATAATAACAATAATAATAACAAAAATAATAACAATAATAATAACAAAAATAATAACAATAATAACACCAATAATAATAATAATAACAATAATAATAACAATAATAACACCAACAATAATAATAATAATAAAAATAATAATAACAATAATAACACCAACAATAATAAAAATAAAAATAATAATAACACTAATAACACCAACAATAATAACAATACTAATAACAATAATAATAATAGTAATAATAACAACAATAATAACAATAATAATAATACTAATAACAATAATAATAACAATAATATTATACTGACAGTATTTCTCTGCGCCATAAATCAGGAAATTTTTTGCCATACAGAGGCGCACTACAACACTAAAACATGGAATGTACATATTATCAATAATAAATATATAAAATATAAAACGAATAAAAACAAATACTATTAGTTAAGATACTACAATTTTTTTTTTTTTATATAAATAATACAATTTTAAGATGGATACTAAAATGTTCAGAGTTCATTTAAAGTGAAAAAGTACGTTTTAAAAGAAATGTTTTCAGTTGCTTCGTGGACGTATTGTGGCAGTCTTTAGCACCCATGGCAAGGGGCAGGTTCTTCCAGAGACGTAACGCTGCTCGTGAAAAAGCTGTGTCGCCTTAAGTACAAAGCTTACAGCGCGGGACCTCCAGCAAGTGAGCGGCGGCGGGGCGTAGCGTGGGATTGGGCTGGAGTGATGTAAGCTTGTCCATCAGGTATAATGCAGCCTAGCCGTGAAACTGTGAAACGTCAGCAGGGGTAGATGTAGGGGAAACCCGGGCAAAATGGGATAGCCGGGTAATATGTGAAATTATTATATGCAAAGAATAGTGCTGCCACAAAGCGTATTTTTGCTTCCAACTAGCGTAGCGGCATCTGGTGACTACTACACAAACCAATGTGCACGCAGTTCTGCACGCGGATGGGAACAATCGTAAGTATTCCTTAGCTTTGATCCTTTTGCTAAATTGTTCGTTTAACGATGCAGTTAAGTTTGCTAAGTAACAACTTGTCACATTTTTTTAACTTCGAATGTCGTGAACATGTACTGCTAATTTATGATTGATTCAGCGTATAACAGTGTATCGTGAGAATGAGCGATAATTAAGGTATATCAGCGTTATTAACCTATGCCTGTCACGGACAAAATGGGATGTTCTAATGCGGGCAAAATGGGATCATCCCATTTTGCCCGGAAATTATAACTTTTTAATGACCAACACAAGTTTCAAACATGTAACGTCTGTGATTAATGGTTAGACACCATTGGCTATTTATTCACGTCGGATTCCAAAACTAGATCTATAGTATTGAGATGTCTGATGACATAGCCCTTAAAATAAGGGCTATGAAGGCTAATAAATCACCTGGAGTGGACGGGATTCCGCCCAAACTACTATTGGAAATTGTAGAACAAATTAGCGCACCGCTTGCAACAGTTTTCAATTTGTCATTAGAAGAGGGAGTGGTTCCTTTAGAATGGAAAGAGGCAAACATTATACCGTTATTTAAAAAAGGTTCGAGAAACAAGTCAGAGAACTATAGACCAGTGAGTTTAACATCAGTGATTTGCAAATTATTAGAAAGACTAATTAAAGATCACATGGTGGATTTTCTTGTTAAACATAACTTGATAAACCCATCTCAACATGGGTTTTTTAAAGCGAGGTCATGCTTAACAAATATGTTATGTTTTTTGGAAGACATCACTAGGTGGGTAGATGAGGGATCACCAGTAGATATCATCTATTTAGATTTTCTAAAAGCTTTCGACAAAGTACCACATCAAAGATTACTCCTTAAGCTAAAGGCCCATGGCATAGGAAATGGTATAATAAACTGGATAGAAAAATGGCTGAATGACAGAAGACAACGTGTAGTAGTTGATGGGGAGGCTTCAAATTGGAAATCGGTATTGAGTGGGGTACCACAGGGATCAGTACTAGGACCTATATTATTCTTAATATATATCAACGATTTGGACGATGATATAACAAGCAAGGTGTTAAAATTTGCGGATGATACAAAAGTGTTTAGAAAGATTAAAAGTGATGGAGACAGACAGCATTTACAAGATGATCTTGATAGGTTGATCAAATGGTCTGAAAAGTGACAAATGCTGTTCAATTTTGGGAAATGTAAATGCCTCCACACAGGTCATGGGAATGAAGAGGTAACATATAAAATGGGGGGTACTGTTCTAAGTAGTACTGTAAAAGAAAAGGACTTAGGGTTAACCATTAGTGCTGATATGAAGGTTTCAGAGCAGTGCGGAATTGCAGCGTCAAAGGGAAATCAAATCCTTGGATTAATTAGGCGAAATATAGCGTATAAGAAAAAAGAATTAATAGTACCGCTGTACAAAACAATAATGAGGCCTCATTTAGAATATTGTATACAAGCATGGAGGCCATATCGCAAGAAGGACATAGATATGCTAGAAAGAGTACAGAGGAGAGCGACTAAAATGATACCAAATCTGAGGGATCTTAGTTACGAAATACGCCTAAACGAATGTGGTTTAACAACACTAGAGACCAGGAGATTGAGAGGAGATCACATAGAAGTGTTTAAAATATTGAATGGTTATGAAAATATTGATAGAAACATTTTTTTCTCAGTTAAGAAAGATAGAAGGACCAGAGGACATGAAGCTACATTAGTAAAGGAGCAGTGTAGATTAGATATAAGAAAGTTCTCATTCTCACAAAGGACTGTAAATGAATGGAACAGATTATCTCCTGATTGTGTTGGTGCTAGTAGCGTGAATATGTTTAAAAATAAAATCGACACACACCTTAAAAAGGCGGGATACATGTAGATAACAAGTATTGGACTCTCGATAAGCCAAAAGGCTTCCTTGTCCACCTGCCATCCAGAGTAATTTTCTGGATGGCAATCTTGTTAAATCTCTTGTTAATTACCGTAGGCGTTGGCCTAACGTTACATAAGAACAGTTTCGTGAAAAGTTGATTTTGGGGATTGTTGAGAACGAAGTTTATTTGCCTACCATTGCTATAATTTATATAGTCACTCATCTCATGAATGCCTGTACACATCATAAGTAAACAAAATCCACTGATATCTGAATATGGACACATTTGGGCGCTAGTCAAAAACTGCGTTTGTTTTTCAGATAACAGGATGGTTTATAAATATGTGAGAAAGTCGACGAGGCAGTCTTGGGAGGACGATGGCATGCTGCACGCTATAGAAGCCGCCACTAGTGGGGCGATGGGCGTGGTTCGTGCTGCACGCTATAGAAGCCGCCACTAGTGGGGCGATGGGCGTGGTTCGTGCTGCACGCTATAGAAGCCGCCACTAGTGGGGCGATGGGCGTGGTTCGTGCTGCACGCTATAGAAGCCGCCACTAGTGGGGCGATGGGCGTGGTTCGTGCTGCACGCTATAGAAGCCGCCACTAGTGGGGCGATGGGCGTGGTTCGTGCTGCACGCTATAGAAGCCGCCACTAGTGGGGCGATGGGCGTGGTTCGTGCTGCAAAACTATATGAGGTTCCAAAAAGTACGATGCACCAGAGTTTAAAGGGCAATAACAAACGGGTGCAAGGTGTTGCAAAGTGATGGGATCCCTGCAGACGCCCCTGCCACGAAACATTGAACTGGACTTGGCGAACCATATACATCGCATGGAGTCCCTGTCATTTGGTTTATCACTCGATGCTGTCCGGTGTCTGGCGTATCAGCTGGCTGATGTGAACGGCATCGATCACCTATTCAATACCGTCACTCAGAAGGCTGGGTGGGACTGGCTGGCTGGTTTTTGAGCGCGACATCCTTCGTTGGAATTAAGAACTCCAGAAGCCACTTCAGGTATCTGGGCAAAAGGCTTTGATGGTCCAAACGTAAACAAATTATTTGATTTATTGGAAGGATTCTTTGATAAACACCCGTATCCACCGTCTCGATCTACAACTGCGACGAGACTGGTATGACAACTGTGCAGACGAAGCCAAACAAGGTGATGAGCCTGAAGGGAAAGCGACAAGTCGGCTGTCTCACTTCAGCTGAAAGGGGAACCAGAATCACGGTGGAGCTGTGCATGAATGTTGTCGGAGAGTACGTACCGTCATTCATAATTTGTCCACGCATGCGCATGAAGGCGGAGCTCATGAATGGCGCACCTCCGGGATCGATCTCTGCTTGTTACCAAGTCCGGCTGGATGCAGAGTGATATCTTTGTGGAATGGTTCCATCACTTCGTAAAACACACAAACACAACCGCCGATCGTCCTGTCTTACTAATCCATGATGGACACAGCACACACACCAAGATACTCACACTCATCGATCTTGATGGACACAGCACACACACCAAGATACTCACACTCATCGATCTTGATGGACACAGCACACACACCAAGAGCCTCACACTCATCGATCTTGATGGACACAGCACACACACCAAGAGCCCCACACTCATCGATCTTGATGGACACAGCACACACACCAAGAGCCTCACACTCATCGATCTTGATGGACCCAGCACATACACCAAGAGCCTCACACTCATCGATCTTGATGGACACAGCGCACACCAAGAACCTAACACTCATCGATCTTGATGGACACAGCACACACACCAAGAGCCTCACACTCATCGATCTTGATGGACACAGCACACACACCAAGAGCCTCACACTCATCGATCTTGATGGACACAGCACACACCAAGAACCTCACACTCATCGATCTTGATGGACACAGCACACACACCAAGAACCTCACACTCATCGATCTTGTTGGACACAGCACACACACCAAGAACCTCACACTCATCGATCTTGACAGAACATACCATGTCACCATCATATTTCTGCCTCCACACACCACACATCGGCTTCAGCCACTTGGTGTGTCCTTGGTGAAGCCGCTCAACACGTACACTGACCAAGTCATCAACAAATGGCTAAGAAACCATCCTGGTCGTGTCGTCACTCAGTTTCAACAGGCTGCTATTTTCGGCGAAGCGTACATCAAAGCTGCAACCATGCGCAAGGCCATGAACGGCATCAGACGAACCGGAATACATCCAACTGACCGTCATATATTTGAGGACATCGACTTTGATGCAAGTCTCGTGGCAGATATTCCAGGGGAACACACCTCGTCAGCGGTGGGGCAGACATTGTCATCGTTGGGCCAGGCCTCGTCAGCGGTTGCACAGATCTCGGTGGGGCAGACCTCGTCAGCGGTGGGGCAGACATTGCCGTCGTTGGGCAAGACCTCGACGTTGACGAGGCAGGCTGCACGGTCACTAACACCTTCCAATAGAGCCACCTATGTGCTTGCGAACGAGCTTTCACCGATTCCAAAACAGACACGCGCTGGAGTTCGCAGAGGCGGAGCTCGTGGGAAGACTGTGGTCGTTACCAGTAGCCCATACAAGGCGGATCTGTTGTCGAAGGCGCCCGTGACGAAACGTCTGCCGTGCAAGAAAACGAGGAAATCAACGAAGGGTAAGTCAACGAATGGTAAGTAAACGAAGGGTAAGTCGGTGGCACCAAAAAGAAGAAACTTTTGTTTGGATGCGAAAACCGCTGTCTTTATTGCGACAAGTTGTTTGAAGAGAAGCCAGATGACGATTGTCTCCGCTGGGCACACGACCAGTGTGCAGGAGTAAATGAAGAAGATTACTATTTTAGATGTAACCTTTGCTCAAGATCCATAGGATACTGAATGGTTTAATGTTCGTTCACTGGTTTGCAACAAATGTGCATGTTATACCTTTTTTGGGGTATTTTTTCAATAAAAAATTCAAATGCAATTGTACTCCTATTTCTATTTCTGTAGGTCGCTTAAGTTAACTAGTAGCACACTAAGTTAAAGAAAGTAAGATAAATGCATGTCTATGGACTATAGAATTATACAGGAATAGTAAGCCTCCCACGTCAAATTCACAAAGAAGCGTGATATACGCTTATATGACCTTACCATGTCGCATCTCATGGCTATTCTTAGTTTACTAGTTCTACTATATCCATTACTTAAAATAACAATTGTGAATATATAGGCCCACATTACATTAGTGAATTACATAACTAAATCTGCATCCCATTTTCCCCGGATCAGAATCTCGTTTTGCCCGCCCGTACTTGCGGGTAAAGTGGGATATCTGAGGGTAAAATGGGATAGTCCCCATTTATCAACTATTAATGGTGTCAACAAAAAACAATATCACGTCCTGTTGTGCTCTGGTGTATTTGGCAGATACACAACAAACGGTTTCCCTGTTGCGCAAAATGTGGGTGCGGCGAACAGCAGAACGTTAACTATCCCGTTTTGCCCGGGTTTTCTCTACTCCGTGTTGACAACCAGTTAAGTTCTATCAGAACAGATGATGAAAGTATCTTTATTTTTTATTTCGGCGACGCCATCGTTGTAGTATAATACAACAGCGCCAAGGTAGTATACCAGAACTGTTTTGGGTGCGCGCCATTTTAATTGTCTATGTTTCGTCGCAGTGGGCTGAAGAAGCCATTTTGAAAATTTTGCGTTACATCTTCCTGTCTTAATGGGAATCTCCTTGATATTTCATTAATGTTAATTATTCCATTTTGTGGTTAAGGTCAGAAATAAATATATTTGTGTTGTCTTGTCTTTGTGAAGGTCGTAACACGAAAGATAGAATAAATCCCCGACAGACGGAAGAAAGCGGGAAGACGAAGTGAGACGGAACCAATATCTAGATGAAAAGACGACGACGCTGCGTGTTTGTTTAGTCACATCACGTAGTCTTCGTATTTGTAGTTCGACTTAACATTCCAAAAGCGGATTAAGACTCCGCCCCAAATAAACAAAAATGAATTAAATTGAACATGTCGTTGAATAAATGTTGAAGCTCTGACGGCAGCATAAATCGATCGAGGGAGCTGGGGGTGAAACCACAATATGGTTCCTCTTAGTCGGCCATTGTAAAGTTTCGTTAATTTCCAGCAAAGTTTAGCAAAACTGTTTCTTGAGCATACACGGCTTGTTTAACATCAACTGACACACGTCCTTTAAAAATAGGAACTAAAACAATTAACCCCAAACAAAACCATAGCCTCGCATTGCTTGAGGAGCTAAAACAATATACCCGGAGCAATCCCACGGCCTCGCCCTCTCTTGGGAAACTGAAACAATTCAACCCAAGCAACCCCACAGCCTCGCCCTTCTGGGGAACTGAAACGATCCAGTCCAAGCAATTCCACAGCCTCACCATGTCTGCGGAACTGAATCAATTCAACCCAAGCAACCCCACAGCCTCGCCCTCACTGGGAAACTGAAACAGTCCAGTCCAAACAATCCCACAGCCTCGCTTTCGCTGGGGAACTGAACCAATTAAGAAGGACCTAAACAACTTGCACGGGTGGAGTGCAGAATGGACAATGTTGTTTAACGCAGAAAATGCAAGTGTGTACATTACGGTCATAACAACAGGCAGTACGACTACTTCATGGGTGATAACCCCATAGAAACATCACATGTAGAAAAAGATTTGGGAGTGATAATAACAGACACACTTAATGTAATGGAGCAATGTGTTAAGGCATCAAATAAGGCTAATGCGATGCTAGGCATGATCAACAGAGCTATCAAATATAAGACCAAAGAAGTAGTTGTAAAACTATACAAGTCCTTAGTAAGACCTCACCTAGACTACTGCATTCAGGCATGGCGCCCATTCAAACAAAAATATATAGACTTATTAGAAAAGGTGCAACGTAGGGCGACCAGGATGATTTCAGATTTAAGTCACTTAGATTACCAAAGACGGTTAAGAGTGCTAAATATCACAACTCTGGAGACTAGACGACTGCGTGCTGATTTATTGGAAGTTTATGAAATATTCAACGAGTTAGAGAGTATTCTTCCTGCAGATTTCTTTGTTATGGAAAATAAACAGACCAAAACAAGAGGGCACCCTTTCAAAATAACCAAAGTGCACTCAAGATTAGATATACGCATGTACTCCTTTACTCAAAGGATAGTTAACGACTGGAATAGACTTCCGGAAGCAGCAATGATGTCCAAAAACATCAACCAGTTCAAGGGTCACATTGACAAATATTTACGAAATAGGGCGGAGGATTACACGAGTCAACGTTTGACTCCCTTCCTCGTCAACTCCTTGACTACTAAGTAGAAGAGGAGGATTCAAGGTAAATTCAAGGTAAATTCAGCCCAAGCAAATCCATAGCCTCGTCCTCTCTGGGAAATGAAACAACTCAATGCAAACAACACCACATCCTCGCCCTCTACGGGGAACTAAAACAATTCAGTCGAAGCAATTCCACAGCATCGCCCTCTCTGTGGAACTGAAACAATTCAATCCAGGCAATCCCACAGCCTCGCCTTCTCGGGGAACTGAAACAATTAAACCCAAACAATTCCACAGCCTCGCCTTCTCGGGGGAACTGAAACAATTAAACCCAAACAATTCCACAACCTCGCCTTCTCGGGGGAACTGAAACAATTAAACCCAAACAATTCCACAGCCACGCCTTCTCGGGGGTACTGAAACAATTAAACCCAAACAATCCCACAGCCACGCCTTCTCGGGGGTACTGAAACAATTAAACCCAAACAATTCCACAGCCACGCCTTCTCGGGGGAACTGAAACAATTAAACCCAAACAATCCCACAGCCACGCCTTCTCGGGGGAACTGAAACAATGAAACCCAAACAATCCCACAGCCTCGCCTTCTCGGGGGAACTGAAACAATTAAACCCAAACAATCCCACAGCCACGCCTTCTCGGGGGAACTGAAACAATTAAACCCAAACAATTCCACAGCCTCGCCTTCTCGGTTGAACTGAAACAATTAAACCCAAACAATTCCACAGCCACGCCTTCTCGGGGGAACTGAAACAATTAAACCCAAACAATTCCACAGCCACGCCTTCTCGGGGGTACTGAAACAATTAAACCCAAACAATCCCACAGCCTCGCCTTCTCGGGGGAACTGAAACAATTAAACCCAAACAATTCCACAGCCTCGCCTTCTCGGGGGAACTGAAACAATTAAACCCAAACAATTCCACAGCCACGCCTTCTCGAGGGTACTGAAACAATTAAACCCAAACAATTCCACAGCCACGCCTTCTCGGGGGTACTGAAACAATTAAACCCAAACAATTCCACAGCCACGCCTTCTCGGGGGAACTGAAACAATTAAACCCAAACAATCCCACAGCCTCGCCTTCTCGGGGGAACTGAAACAATTAAACCCAAACAATTCCACAGCCACGCCTTCTCGGGGGTACTGAAACAATTAAACCCAAACAATTCTACAGCCACGCCTTCTCGGGGGTACTGAAACAATTAAACCCAAACAATTCCACAGCCACGCCTTCTCGGGGGTACTGAAACAATTAAACCTAAACAATTCCACAGCTTCGCCTTCTCGGGGGTACTGAAACAATTAAACCCAAACAATCCCACAGCCACGCCTTCTCGGGGGAACTGAAACAATTAAACCCAAACAATCCCACAGCCACGCCTTCTCGGGGGTACTGAAACAATTAAACCCAAACAATTCCATAGCCACGCCTTCTCGGGGGAACTGAAACAATTAAACCCAAACAATTCCACAGCCACGCCTTCTCGGGGGAAATGAAACAATTAAACCCAAACAATTCCACAGCCACGCCTTCTCGGGGAACTGAAACAATTAAACCCAAACAATTCCACAGCCACGCCTTCTCGGGGGAACTGAAACAATTAAACCCAAACAATTCCACAGCCACGCCTTCTCGGGGAACTGAAACAATTAAACCCAAACAATTCCACAGCCTCGCCTTCTCGGGGGAACTGAAACAATTAAACCCAAACAATTCCACAGCCTCGCCTTCTCGGGGGAACTGAAACAATTAAACCCAAACAATTCCACAGCCACGCCTTCTCGGGGGAACTGAAACAATTAAACCCAAACAATTCCACAGCCACGCCTTCTCGGGGGAACTGAAACAATTAAACCCAAACAATTCCACAGCCACGCCTTCTCGGGGGAACTGAAACAATTAAACCCAAACAATTCCACAGCCACGCCTTCTCGGGGGAACTGAAACAATTAAACCCAAACAATTCCACAGCCTCGCCTTCTCGGGGGAACTGAAACAATTAAACCCAAACAATTCCACAGCCTCGCCTTCTCGAGGGAACTGAAACAATTCAGCCCAAGGAATCCCACAGCCTCGCCTTCTCGGGGGAACTGAAACAATTCAGCCCAAGGAATCCCACAGCCTCGCCTTCTCGGGGGTACTAAAACAATTCAGCCCAAGGAATCCCACAGCCTCGCCCTATCTGGGGAATTGAAACAATTCAACCCAAGCAATTCCACAACGTCGCCTTCTTGTGGATCTGAAACAATTAAGCCCAATGAATCTCACAGCCTCATCCTACCTGGGGAAGTGAAACAATTCAGCCAAAGCAAAACCACAGCATCGCCCTCTATGGGGAACTGAAACCATTCAACCTAAGAAACAGCACGGCTTCGCCTTCTCTGGGGAACTGAAACAATTCAGCCCAACAACACGACAGCCTAGACCTGTCTGGGGAACTAACTACGTCAACCCTGGGCTCCTTGTACATACCGGGATTCCCCAAACATTATTTTGCATGTTGAACCATCGACCAGCTACAACCTGTGGATGGCTTGACCTAATAGATAAAGAGTATATATGCCAGCGGTTCTTAACCTTTCTGAGCAACGTCCCAAAAGTTGGTCGTGGGATAAGCTTGACGACCCATGCATTAAAACAGTTAAAGTTGCATTATGCGTTAAATTATACGTTTAACTGTTTCTAACTGTTTCTACGACCTTGTATGTACAACATAGACAATATTTACTTATTTGATCATACTTGGTACTTTATAAACATGAAGTCTCTTTGACATATGATATGTTATTCCACAAATCATGCTTTTGCAAATTTACCTGTCGTCAGCGGAGTAATCAAAGAGTGGTACGAGCATATAATGTGTCGTCTTTTGTACCATTTTATCTTAAATGTGCATATTATATTAAATATAGTTTATATATGATGTCATATAAAGTGATATATAGTATAGTGTGCGATGTCTGATGTATTTAAAAGATGGACAATACAATTTAAGACTGCAACTATGAATAGATACATAACTAACGCAATACATAAATGATAATTTACATCCATTAATTACATTTGATTGATGAACACGGAGGAATCGCCAAGTCGGCGCCGTTAATTAGTTTATTGCCTTAGAGAGAGGCCACTCCTTACATGTCAAATACAACGATGACGGAGACAGTGGGGAAGATCATACGGTCTCAACAATGTCTGAAGAATATTACACATATGTACTTCATATTGGTGATATAAGACCAGATTGTGTCGCGCCTCTATGTGGCTGCACCAAAACAAGCTCGTGGATATTTTAAATTTTTACTTGTTTTTAACCGTGGAACAGCAGTGCAATTTTAGAGTTGTTTTTATGAATGTCTCAGGTCGAAGGTGGACTGCGCCATTTTAACAAGTACTTAATGACTTTTTAGCATTTATATAATTTATATGCATTGCGTACCAGTATAGTGAACTGCACCTGTGTCACAACATTGTAGCCGATTGACCAGGCGTGACGACAACAAGAACAATGCACTGCCACAGCATGATCATGTACAATAGACTGGATCTACTGCGAATTGGACGTTCTATTGTTACTGGATGCTACCTTTCAACAGATGCTTGTGTGGCACCACTAAGACAACCAGAACGCTTGAACAATCAGCGGACTTGCAGGGCAGGGAGGTCAAAGCAAAGACCCATTCCTGCATTCCTGTACTGATTACTCCTCGCTTCCCATCATCGGTCATCGTGAGATGTGGAACCTACACATCGAATTTGGTTCGACTCGACAGTGTATGTGACATACCATCTGTACGCCAAGTGTGTTTCTGCTTGTTGAATGCCAGATCGGTGTGTGACGCGAAGCAAGCGGGGAAAGCGACCGTGATATGTGACCTCATTGAGGACAATGATTTAGACATACTCGCCATCACAGAGACGTGGTTGAGTGCTGATGACTCCGTCTCTACTGGTTGCATCACACCTGCTGGTTACCAACTACGACATGTCCCGAGAACGTACGGCACTGGTGGTGGTGTTGCAGTCGTCTACAAGTCTGGCTTCACAACGCAGCATCTCGATATGCCGAAATCAAAGACATTTGAATCGATGTGTCTACAACTCAGCAATGACACTCAATCCGTTCGTCTTCTTGTCGTCTATCGCCCCCCCCCCCCCACCCGCCAAACTCCAAGAATGGCTTTACAACAGCGGGATTTCTCCTAGAATTTGGTGATTTGTTGGACACCATGTCGATGTATACGTCAAATATGCTGATCGCAAGTGATTTTAACTTCCACATGGACAATACATCAGACAATGACACTAAGCGCTTTCAAAACATTCTAAATGCAGCAGATCTCACTCAGCACGTGGAAGTCCCGACGCATGTTGCCGGACATACCATCGACCTGCTTATAACGCGTTCATCTGATACGTTTCTGAACAATATACGAACAAACATCCCACACATGTCAGACCACTCGGCAATTCACTGCACACTGCAACTCGTGAAACCACCAAACGTCCGGGTAACGACGATGAGTCGAAATTATCGACAGATCAATACCACTGCGATATGTGATGAAATCCGTTCGTTGCTACTGTCAAATCATCTGTCTGGTGACATGAACCATGCTGTTGACATGTACAATGAAACCATTGCGGCTATCATTGACAAGCAAGGACCGTTAAAGAACCGCACAGTGATTGTACGACCACACACGTCGTGGTATAACGATGTCATACGATCACAAAAGTGTGTTAGATGACAACTGGAAAGAACATGGAGAAAATCTGGACTGAAGTCTGACAGGCTTGCCTACTACCTCCAGCGCCACACGAATCAAATTGCTGATGCATCTGGTGACCAGAAGCTGCTGTTCAAGATTGTTGCCAAGCTCCTACACACTGATAATGGCACACCACTACCGCCATGTGACTCGTCTGACACACTGGCAATGCGGTTCTCGGATTCCTTCTCGGAAAAGATCTTGAAAATTCGATCTGAACTGAATCAGAATGTCATTACTGTAAAAGCCTCTGCTGAGGATGCACCGCAGACGTGTCTGCTGACTGCAGTTGAGCCAGCCACTGAGGCTGAAATTGGAATGTTGTTGAAGTCATCACCAGTGAAATCTTGTGAACTTGACCCCATTCCGACATAGCTTCTTAGAGACTGTGCGCACGATGTTGTACCTGTGCTCATGACAATTGTTAACCTGTCTCTGAGAACGGGGGTAATGCCTTCGCACTTGAAGGAAGCGCACATCAGGCCAGTACTCAAGAAACCGAGTCTAGACAAAACTGTCTTGAATAACTACCGACCCGTGTCAAATCTACCCTATCTATCGAAGACAATAGAACGTGTCGTTGCTGCGAGATTGTCAGCTCACATGTCAGAGCACAATCTCTGTGAGCCCTATCAGTCAGCGTACAAGCCGAATCACAGCGTTGAGACGGCCCTTGTCTGTGTGCAGAATCACATCCTGCACGCAATGGACAATCAGAATGTTGTCATCATGGTTCTCCTGGATCTGTCGGCTGCGTTTGACACCGTCGACCATGAAGTGGTGTTGCATAGACTCTCACATGATATCGGAGTGGTCCAAGATGCACTGGACTGGTTTAAGTCATACCTGAGAGACAGAGTCCAGTCTGTCCACATTCATGGTGCTACATCGCCTGCTCGTCCTCTGGTATACGGGGTACCACAAGGCTCCATGCTGGGTCCTCAGCTGTTCTCCATCTATGTAGCACCAGTTGCTAAGATTATTCGCAAGTACAATTTGATGTGTCATTTCTACGCGGATAAAATCTACATTCCAGTGAAACCCCACCAAGAGAACATTGCTGCGGCTGTCGTCCGTATTGAAGAATGTGTAGCGGAGATCAGGACGTGGATGACGACAAACTTTTTAAAGTTGAATGACTCAAAGACAGAAGTCATCGTGCTCGGCTCTGCGCAACAACTAAACAAAATTGAGCTGCGCCCACTACGCATTGGAGACTGTTTGGTCACCGTAACTCAGAATGTACGGAATCTTGGTGTACAGTTCGATGCCGAGATGAAGATGGAGACGCACGTGACTGCTGTATGCAGATCTACAATTTTCCATCTCCGAAATATTGCAAGAATAAGACGTTATCTAACACCTGCAGCGACAGAACAAGTCATACATGCGTTTGTCACCAGCAGATTTGACGTTGGCAATGCATTACTCCACCGATTGCCTGTGAAACAACTAGAACGGCTGGAGAGAGTACATAACTGGGCGGCCCGCCTTGTCGACGGCGCCAGGAAGTTCTGTCATGTCACACCTCTATTGATCAAGCTGCACTGGCTGCCAATAGCAGTTAGAGTAGAGTATAAGATACTTCTGCTCACGCACCGAGCACTGACTGGCTGTGCACCACAGTATATCACCAAATGTTTGAACAGACGTCAGCCAACTCGATTGTTGCGCTCCAGTGAACACAATCATTTATGTGTACCACGTACAACGGGTCGCTGGGGTGATAGATCATTTTGTGTGGCAGCCCCAACACTATGGAACTTGCTGCCGCAAAAGCTGACTGCAACAACAATGACAAACACTGATTTTAAATCAAACCTTAAGATTTATCTGTTTTCCCGAACATTCTGTACGGCGCAATGAGTAACGATTGTTGGAACGGCGCATTTAAATGTCATGATTTTATTTGATATAAAGTGGCAGATAAGTCGACAGATAGGCAGTATAGTGTGGCTGGACATCCCGATTAAAGGGATTATTTGATCAGGACCATATAGGACGATTCGGATAGTCATTGAATACCCTTCGCGACCCACTCAAAATGGCTTGGCGACCCAATATCATTCACCTCCTTTGTAGGCCCATATATTGTAATGACTTAAACGGACAATAAAGTTCCGGAATAGTATACGCACAATGGAGATATTAATCAAGTCAACATAGAGACTCAGGTTCTGGAGATTAAAATCAATGAGTGTTTTTAAAACAGTTTGCGAAGGGAGTCGGAGCATGTCCGAGGCGCTCTAAGGCGTTTCCAGCCAAAACGCCACCTATTAAAATGCAGCAAACTAACTTAAATGTGGTCCGCGATAACTCTGGTAGGTGTCGACACTGCACCGCACACGTTCAATCTCTTCTCCGTTCTCGGCTAGTGGCAACGATCATGATGACGTTTATAAAAAAATAATCTTACGAGTATATCCACAGTTCGATTCAACAGCAATATTAAGGTGGGGCAAACGGGCGTTTACTGTTTCACAACTGGCTAATCAACACAACGAAGGCGTCGGAACGGGGGGTGGCTGTGTGTCCCAATATCATACTTTATATTGCGGGGAGCGTAGTCACCAATACGTTGTGAACATTTGTAGATGTTTTTGGTGAGCGTCAACCGAGCTGCAACCTTCGAGCAGAAAATGCAACATCTCTCGTTGTTGATCTCTGAAACAGTCAACAGCAGCCTCCCCATCTTGTGGTGTTTTGTCCAACAGCAGCGTGTGACGCACAAGCCATAATTAAAAAAACAGCACCGCAAACAATCTCCTACCTTCTCCCCCCGTCGACAGCAGTGCGTGCTGAAGCTTCGACTCACTCTCAATATCATTCACCTCGTTCTAACACATTTGCACATTGATAATTAGATTTATAAAGATACCAATAACTCTAGACAGTAAGTCAATGTAATGACGTGATAACAGGAGGCAAAGGTAAGTTCTTGTATAGCACAATATCGAGTCTTTCAGGACTGCTTAAAGCACTTCACACACTTTACTCCCTGGCTGACCTGTTCAATCGAACACAATCTCGATTTCTCTGGAAAGCATCCAGCCACGCTGCAATTAATGCGTAGACTAATCGTACACAAATATCACCACTGTCTGTAGCCAGGTACTCATTGATACAGCTGGGTAGAGTGGAGCAACGTAGAGTGAACCAAGGTACTCATTGATACAGCTAAGTAGAGTGGAGCAACGTAGAGTGAACGAACTTGCCCAAGGTTCGACACCGCAGCAAAGGATCCAAACGCGAGTTCTCTCGGTCGAGAGTCCGAAGTTCTAGCCACTGCACCACTGCGCTACTGCAATAACAGGAACACAAGTGTATGACATGAACAACACAAAACAGAAATACAAGTGTATGACATGAGTAACACAAAACAGGAACACAACTGTATGACATGAGTATCACAAAACAGGAACACAAGTGTATGACATGAACAACACAAAACAGGAACACAAGTGTATGACATAAACAACACAAAACAGGAACACAAGTGTATGACATAAATAACACAAAACAGGAACACAAGTGTATGACATGAACAACATAAAACAGGAACACAAGTGTATGACATGAGTAACACAAAACAGGAACACAAGTGTATGACATGAACAACACAAAACGGGAACACAAGTGTATGAAATGAGTAACACAAAACAGGAACACAAGTGTATAACATGAGTAACACAAAACAGGAACACAAGTGTATGACATGAGTAACACAAAACAGGAACACAAGTGTATGACATGAACAACACAAAACAGGAACACAAGTGTATGACATGAGTAACACAAAACAGGAACACAAGTGTATGACATTAACAACACAAAACAGGAACACAAATGTATGACATGAGTAACACAAAACAGGAACACAAGTGTATGACATTAACAACACAAAACAGGAACACAAGTGTATGACATGAGTAACACAAAACAGGAACACAAGTGTATGACATGAACAACACAAAACAGGAACACAAGTGTATGACATGAGTAACAAAAAACAGGAACACAAGTGTATGACATGAGTAACACAAAACAGGAACACAAGTGTATGACATGAACAACACAAAACAGGAACACAAGTGTATGCCATGAGTAACACAAAACAGGAACACAAGTGTATGACATTAACAACACAAAACAGGAACACAAGTGTATGGCATGAACAACACAAAACAGGAACACAAGTGTATGACATGAACAACACAAAACAGGAACACAGGTGTATGACATGAGTAACACAAAACAGGAACACAAGTGTATGACATGAGTAACACAAAACAGGAACACAAGTGTATGACATGAACAACACAAAACAGGAACACAAGTGTATGACATGAGTAACACAAAACAGGAACACAAGTGTATGACATGAGTAACACAAAACAGGAACACAAATGTATGACATGAATAACACAAAACAGGAACACAAGTGTATGACATGAACAACACAAAACAGGAACACAAGTGTATGGCATGAGTAACACAAAACAGGAACACAAGTGTATGACGAGTAACACAAAACAGGAACAAAAGTGTATGACATGAGTAACACAACACAGGAACACAAGTGTATGACATGAACAACACAAAACAGGAACACAAGTGTATGACATGAGTAACACAAAACAGGAACACAAGTGTATGACATGAGTAACACAAAACAGGAACACAAATGTATGACATGAATAACACAAAACAGGAACACAAGTGTATGACATGAACAACACAAAACAGGAAC
Source organism: Escarpia spicata (assembly GCA_963995525.1). Lineage (NCBI taxonomy): Eukaryota > Metazoa > Annelida > Polychaeta > Sabellida > Siboglinidae > Escarpia > Escarpia spicata. Next base: position 53,335,008 of record OZ023216.1, on the reverse strand, counting down.
ACAACTGTATGATATGAATAACATGAACACAATATTTATGTATCAATATCTTTATTCACTGTCAAAATGCAGAAAGACATTCAGAATATATATATATTGCACATAGCCGGCAATGAAACACCGCATAGTGACACATCGCTCAGATGAGTGCTTTATAAAGGCGACAGTCAACTAGTCCCGTGTGACTAGTCGTTTATAAACGCTCTACTCTGAACAAGACCCAAGTATGGTCCCCTTCCTGAGACCCAAGTATGGTCCCCATCCTGAGACCCAAGTATGGTCCCTTCCTACTTGCATAAAAAACACATTTATCACCAACACAACCCCCAAGTAGTGTGACGTTTCATGGTTTCATTTCTTAGTCTTCCAAAACGTCATAAAGGGTCTATATTATTACTGATTACACTTTTTTACAGCAGGGCATTGCCAGAATCACTGTCACCTTCAAGAGATCACTCGCACAAAAATAAACATGTCTGGTATGACCAGCAATATATTATAAACCTGATTTATCCGCCATGATTTAGGACCTAATATAGCGTAAATGTAGACCAACAAACAAGATTATTCTTCACTATTAAAATGGTAAGAGTTGGCAAGAAAAGGTAACTGATTTTTGCCATAGATTTCTCAGTGCATTCACAACAGTTTAAGGAAACTGTAAATCTTCAATAGCAACTGTACTTAATATAGTGCACCTTTTTGCAAAATAATGGATTACCATGTGTAATTCAACATAATGGATTACCGTGTGTAATACAAAATAATGGATTACCGTGTGTAATAAAAAATAATGGATTACCATGTGTAATACAAAATAATGGACTACCGTGTGTAATACAAAATAATGGATTACTGTGTGTAATACAAAATAATGGATTACCATGTGTAATACAAAATAATGGATTACTGTGTAATACAAAATAATGGATTACCGTGTGTAATACAAAATAATGGATTACAGTGTGTAATACAAAATAATGGATTACCATGTGTAATACAAAATAATGGATTACCATGTCTAATACAAAATAATGGATTACCGTGTGTAATACAAAATAATGGATTACCGTGTGTAATACAAAATAATGGATTACAGTGTGTAATACAAAATAATGGATTACCATGTGTAATACAAAATAATGGATTACCATGTTTAATACAAAATAATGAATTACCATGTGTAATACAAAATAATGGATTACCGTGTGTAATACAAAATAATGGATTACCATGTGTAATACAAAATAATGGATTACCATGTGTAATACAAAATAATGGATTACCATGTGTAATACAAAATAATGAATTACCATGTGTAATACAAAATAATGGATTACCATGTGTAATACAAAATAATCACAATCACCAGTTTGTATCTTTTTGTACATGTAAAAACAATTCTGTGGACAAAATATTGTAAATAGAATAATGATTACGTTTTGTGTGACAGTTAGTATGTGAAGCTGATGGAGATTTAATCCAAAGTAGCATCCATCTCACATCCTCAATGGCTTTGAATGTTTTCAACATAACGCATTGGTTCATTATCCCTATACACAAGTGCAACACCAGTGATTACCCACAATCCATTCGGTGCAATCTGGTCACTTTGGGTACAATATTTCGTAATATATAAAGACACCGCTCATGACTGGATTCCATGGCAACAGAGAGAGCATTATGTACACAGTAACAATATTAACACATCTGTATAATTATTTCTGTTTGTGTCTATATCGGTGTATGTATGTATATGTATATACCTTGGTATATATATGCATACATATATGTATACATTTATATATAACACACACACACATACAAATATCACATCAGAAATACTAAAATGGCATTATAAACTACTAGGCATTTTGAACAAGACATTTGGCTACAATGTTTGTTGCTGGAAATGCTGTTTATTTTGTACAATTTATGTCGCACTTTAAAGCCATTTACTGATACCGACACAACACACTAAGCTGCACCCAACATAAACAGAATAACCACTCTTGCTGAGGAAATACTCTTTAACAGAAAGAACGTCCCATGTTCAAAAAGTAGCACACATTGTTGATGGGTTCAATACCTTCGTTTTCTTACATAAATCTTGTGAACTAATTCATTAAACTCTATATACATAAGGAACAGATCCTGTACAAATAACATCCATTGCTACATCAACACTGCTCATGTTCCATGTGTAACATCCATTGCTACATCAACACTGCTCATGTTCCATGTGTAACATCCATTGCTACATCAACACTGCTCATGTTCCATGTGTAACATCCATTGCTACATCAACACTTCTCATGTTCCATGTGTAACATCTGTTTTCATCTATCAATAATTAAATAATCGTGTTTTTTTAAATAACTCATTTGGCACTATATTCAGACTTTTCACGAGATTAGAATCTTGCGTAAGAAAGGGAGATGAAGGCCTTTAAAAAGATATCTACTCCACTGTCACCTCTGGTCTCGTGTCACACTCGGCTGCCCCTAAGGTGAACCACAAACTTGTGACGGCATTAGAAGCTGGCCAACAGCACCTTGCCTACTTGGTGGTCATTGGTCATCTTCAAGCCGGTAAATCACTTGAATGATGTCCGATGTCCACACTGTTGATCAAGTGTGGTAACTGGCAATGGGTGTGGTATTTACATACTGGTTTATTCTCACAATGTTCCTTTAGAGTAAACCATTGGCTTTATTGTGCTACACAAGTCCAGGAGGAGGAATCCCAAATACTGCCCAGTCGGTGAGATGCAATGTTTAAAGCAGTCAGATGTAATGTTTCTAAACACCCAGTTATCATCTTTAGAAACATTCAGATGTACACTGTAGCCAAACCCTCCCATACAATGATTCCAAACATTCAGTTGTACACTGTAGCCAAACCCTCCCATACAATGATTCCAAACATTCAGATATACACTGCAGCCAAACCCTCCCATACAATGATTCCAAACATTCAGATGTACACTGTAGCCAAACCCTCCCATACAATTATTCCAAACATTCAGATGTACACTGCAGCCAAACCCTCCCATACAATGATTCCAAACATTCAGATTACACTGTAGCCAAACCCTCCCATACAATGATTCCAAACATTCAGATGTACACTGCAGCCAAACCCTCCCATACAATGATTCCAAACATTCAGATGTACACTGTAGCCAAACCCTCCCATACAATGATTCCAAACATTCAGATGTACACTGTAGCCAAACCCTCCCATACAATGATTCCAAACATTCAGATGTACACTGTAGCCAAACCCTCCCATACAATGATTCCAATCATTCAGATGTACACTGTAGCCAAACCCTCCCATACAATGATTCCAATATTGAACCCGACATCTGTGGTTGTTGATAATGCCAATATTGAACCCGACATCTGTGGTTGTTGATAATGCCAATATTGAACCCGACATCTGTGGTTGTTGATAATGCCAATATTGAACCCGACATCTGTGGTTGTTGATAATGCCAATATTGAACCCGACATCTGTGGTTGTTGATAATGCCAATATTGAACCCAACATATGTGGTTGTTGATAATGCCAATATTGAACCTGACATCTGTGGTTGTTGATAATGCCAATATTGAACCCGACATCTGTGGTTGTTGGTGATCACTGAATATAATAACCCACTTCACACCATGTCATCAGTCTCACTGTAGCTGCACATTTAATCAGTCTGTTGATCCTACCTCAACAGTCCTGTCTAGATGCCCCTTCCCATATCACCAGACAGCCATAGACAGACCCATTGTGCAGTGTTCCAGAGACAGACCCACCCTGCAACTAACACTGGCGAATTACCAAAAAATGACTGCAAATAATTAACTATGGCCTATTCTGACAGAATGAATACTCCACCTCTACAAATACTGGCAGCTTAAACATGTCACTAGTGACAAATGGTGCCCTGAAACACTAGCCTTGGGGTAAGTTTTCTTTCCCTTCACCCCATGCTGGTGTCTCCCGTTGGAATGCAACCCCTTCCTACACAGGGGTGGGAACTAAACCCCGAACAGCATAGGACATGTTTACTTTGTCTAGAGCACAGCCTATTTACTTTTTAAACCTATCATTTTAAATTGCAATTACCAGTGACCCTAACATCTGTGTACAGCATGGCTGGGACAGTCTTTGCTGCAGTAGGACAGCATGGTGAATGCGAGGACCTGCCACTGACACTGAAGACCTGCCACTGACACTGAAGACCTGCCACTGACACTGAAGACCTGCCACTGACACCGAGAATGGCAGACCAACATAACGCACATAGCACAACATCAACAAACTCTGGTCAGCTCCAGATGCAAACCACGCTGTGGAATGTCCAAGTACTTGGAGGTTGCCATGGTAACGTCGCCCACAACCCCGTGAGTAGAGGAATCTGGTCTCGCCCAAACTGGAGTTGACTTATCAACACTAATCACACGTCAACAGACCTACATGTAGTTTGACGAAGGCGAACAATATGGTTGTTTCAATATAGACTCCTCCCGTTGGACAATAGCAAGTATGGTTTGAATTAAATACAATGCAGAGCAGCACCCAACCAGCCAGGCGACAACCACTGCCCAACACACGCACCGCTTACAGGCGACTACCACTGCCCAACACACGCACCGCTTACAGGCGACTACCACTGCCCAACACACGCACCGCTTACAGGCGACTACCACTGCCCAACACACGCACCGCTTACAGGCGACTACCACTGCCCAACACATGCACCGCTTACAGGCGACTACCACTGCCCAACACACGCACCGCTTGCAGGTGATGCACTCTAAAAGACTTATCACTCCAATATTTACTGTCATTTGTACAAGTCTCATGACTCCAAAATCATTTGTTATTTGTGCAAGTATTACGACTCCGGTTAGTTAGTCCGGTTCTATCTGTCATTTGTATGTCTTACGACTCAAGTATCAACCATGATTTGTTTCATTCCTACTTACCCATGGTTATACCCTGAATGAGACTCAAACACATATTTTGTCTTTTACCTCGTTCGTCACTTTCAATGTAAATTAAAGGTAAGTTTAGATTTAATTGTTCGTTTATGCAAACAAGTTGCATTTTAATGTACGTTTTCAAAGAGTTTGAAGTATTTAAAAAATAAAATACCATTAGTTTATTAATTTGCAATTGAAGAAATCAAGTTGAATACATTATTAGACCAGTAACGACCGTGTCATTACTCCCTGGCATTATGCAACTACAAGCTAAGAATTTCCTGAAGTAACAGTGACAAAGGTTAACTGTGTGTTAGTTTACTTGGGTTAACCACAGTGTAATAACCACTGCCACCATTGATTTAGAGCACAGCACACAGAGCACACAAGATAGACCCTCAATGGTCACAGAACGCAGTCATTCTATAGACGCATCCGTGTACAAAACAACAAAATTCTATGTCGTAACACTTCTTACAGTTTACACAGAACATAAACCGAATAAATTATGATGCATACTACAACTACCAAGTTCGACTGACCCAACAGACGCACGCCTATTTCACACCATTTCATCCCACTTTCAAAACCGTTTTATAATTGTTCTGTGCTGCAAGACTGGAACAGCACGACGTATTCATAATTATAGTTATTACACATAAAGTTGTTCTAACTTAAAATATCAATTTAATAAAACTATACAAAGCATTCATCATCTGCCATGTACGTCATCATATTCTTTGTTATTTCCACCAAACTCCTGGTGGACATTAAGGAAACTATTAGGTCCCTCCTCGTCTTTGTTGGCGGCAGCTGCGTCGAACGAGACCTCGTCCTTGTAGAGTATCTCCGGGTTATGATACACGATGTCCGTGAGCCGCGCTTGAGACCCAAAACTGGAGGCCCTAGAACCCAGACACATCTTGTACTGGGCTGACTCAAGATTGGGGTCACACACGATGGGGTGGAAGATGTGTACGAGCCCCGGGTCAATGGCGCGGAACACTGTCATGTTGCTGGTGAGGAACTTTGTGTAGAGATCAACGTCCTCCTTGCCCCAGCCCTGGATGGACGTATCGAAGCCTCCGATTGTACGGAAGTCTACATTGTACATGGATGCGATGCCGAAGCCGAACCGCCGCCAGTAGCCGGTGTCCGCGGCAAAGTGGAATGGACCGGGGCGTCGACACGCGCCCTTACCCTCACAGGTCATCTCTGGGTCATACTGACTGAAGACAACAGGATAGTAGACTTGTGAGCTCTTGACAGCGTTCCAGTGCAGTCGCTCCATGGCACTATGGCTCATGTAGATGTCTACGTCTATAAACACAAGGAGGGAGTCACGTGAGAACAACCTACTACCCTGCTCCAAGGCAAGGCCGCGCGAGAACACCCCCTTCAGCTGCACGACCCGCAGGTCGTGCTTGGGGTACTTGACCTGTAGGACGCGGATGGAGTCTATCGTGTCAGCAGTCCGGTCAATGCCAGCCTCGCTGTGGAACAACATCACCGCCAGCGTGACCTTCGTCTCAACAGACAGACACACATCCTCAAAGTTGGCCATGAACTGCAGAAAGGTCTTGTAGCGCCCCATCAGGGGTAGAATGAAGTGCAACTGTTGGTGGTCTGTCACATCCACCCTGGGGGCGTTGTCATGAGATATCACAGCAATGGGGGATGGCTGGCGGATGAATGGCAGGTTCACAATGTTATTATGCAAGATCTGAAAGAACGTCGAGCGTTTTGTCCGTGTCACAACAGTGCTGCCATCTTGCGGTGGCGCATCGAACCTGTTGGCACGCAAATCTCCGTCCTCAATAAATTCGACGTCGGAGAAGGTCTGCTGCAGATATGCATGTCTGCGCACGGGGACGGTCATCTTGCGACCTTTGAACTTCCTGTAGACAAGCAGGAGGTCAAGGATGTAGTCTGCGCCGTGCATGGGCGACACCCTGCGGTAGCCGTAAAGGATGTCCTTGAAGTCTATGGTGCGACCTCGCTGTCTTGCGTTCTGGTTGATCAGCTCCATCACCTGCAGCACAACGTTGTCAAAGGCAGACTTGGACGACACGTCCATGCCTCGCTTCGGGTTGAAGCCTGTGTGCGAGTACAGACTGTGGTCAATGAACTGCCAGGACAACACCTCACTGCGGGACCCCGGCACATGCTTCATGAGGGTCGGAGACAGACCCAGCTTACTGGTCGCATTCACTGCATCTCTCTGGAACACAAAACAGCAACTGACAAATCATGGACTGCAACATCAGTTGAAATGGTTTCTCAGTCCAACAATAACAACGATAATATATTATTTTTGTATTAGAATATTAACTAAGTTTTAGTAAAGAATGTAGCAGATTACAGATAAGTTTTGGATGTAGATGTGTCAAAAACCTATGATAGAAATGTCAAATATCATCAACACAGTTAGGATAGAAGTGTCAAACACCAACACAGCTAGGAAGAAGTGTCAAACATCAACACAGATAGGGTAAAAGTGTTAAACACCAACACAGATAGATAGATGTGTCAAACACCAACTTAGCTGGGATAGATGTGTCAAATTTCAACACAGCTGGAATAGATGTGTCAAATATCAACAACACAGCTGGGATAGAAGTGTCAAACACCAACACAGCTAGGATAGATGTGTCAAACACCAACTCAGCTAGGATAGATGTGTCCAATTTCAACACACCTGGGATATATGTGTCAAATATCAACAATACAGATGGGATAGAAGTGTCAAACACCAACACAGCTAGGATAGATGTGTCAAATATCAACAACACAGCTAGGGAAGATGTGTCAAATATCAACAATGCAGCTAAAATATTATTTAAAATCACACCATTTTCAATGTTTCTTCTCCTAGATACATTTAATTATCTCCGAGATCACTTGATAATGGAAACAATCCATTACAGAAGAAGCATTCCATTAGCAAGGGGATTTATGTCCACTAATGCAACCGTCCAGCACTTTTCATTACGAGAGAGTGGACAATGAAATCCTACACTCTTAATAAGGCCTTATACAATAATACTTGTGTTTCTAATCGCATGTTTACAGAATTTAGGGTAGGCAGGACTGATGTTCCTTATTATACTATTGTCCTGGATGGGGTATTTCAGGGTAGGCAGGACTGATGTTCCTTATTACACTATTGTCCTGGATGGGGTATTTTAGAGTAGGCAGGCATAAGAGATTCTTGGTAATTTTGTTCTAGCTAAGATGTCACCCACAATTTCTTCAGATCCATATATTTAAGAAAAAAATTCCAGTATTATGACAGCTACAATTCGAGGGAGGGAGGGAGGGAGGGAGGGAGGGAGATGACATAGATACCCTACCTGTGAGTATACTGTGAGCCTAAGGCCTTCAAGAAAGAGGTAACACAGAGGCCCTATCTGTGAGTCTACTGTGAAACTAAGGCCTTTGAGAGAGAGAGATGACGAAGAGACCCTACCTGTGTGTCTACCGTGAGCCTAAGGCCTTCAAGAGAGAGGTGACGTAGAGACCCTACCTGTGTGTCTACCGTGAGCCTAAGGCCTTCAAGACACAGGTGACGTAGAGACCCTACCTGTGTGTCTACTGTGAGCCTAAGGCCTTCAAGACACAGGTGACGTAGAGACCCTACCTGTGTGTCTACTGTGAGCCTAAGGCCTTCAAGAGAGAGATGACGTAGAGACCCTACCTGTGTGTCCACCATGAGCCTAAGGCCTTCAAGAGAGAGATGACGTAGAGACCCTACCTGTGTGTCCACCATGAGCCTAAGGCCTTCAAGTGAGAGATGACTTAGAGACCCTACCTGTGTGTCCACCATGAGCCTAAGACCTTCAAGAGAGAGATGACTTAGAGACCCTACCTGTGTGTCCACCATGAGCCTAAGGCCTTCAAGAGAGAGATGACATAGAGACCCTACCTGTGTGTCCACCATGAGCCTAAGGCCTTCAAGAGAGAGATGACGTAGATACCCTACCTGTGTGTCCACCATGAGCCTAAGGCCTTCAAGAGAGAGATGACTTAGAGACCCTACCTGTGTGTCCACCATGAGCCTAAGGCCTTCAAGAGAGAGATGACGTAGAGACCCTACCTGTGTGTCCACCATGAGCCTAAGGCCTTCAAGAGAGAGATGACGTAGAGACCCTACCTGTGTGTCCACCATGAGCCTAAGGCCTTCAAGAGAGAGATGACTTAGAGACCCTACCTGTGTGTCCACCATGAGCCTAAGGCCTTCAAGAGAGAGATGACGTAGAGACCCTACCTGTGTGTCCACCATGAGCCTAAGGCCTTCAAGAGAGAGATGACTTAGAGACCCTACCTGTGTGTCCACCATGAGCATAAGGCCTTCAAGAGAGAGATGATGTAGAGACCCTAATTTTATCTCTACCATGAGCCTAAGGCCTTCAAGAGAGAGGTGATGTAGAGACCCTACCTGTGTGTCCACTGTGAGCCAGTGACTGGTAGCTGCTATGTCTCTCTCCAGCAGCAGGAGGTCATGCCTGAGGTTGACCGAGTCCTGGGTCTGTAAGTAGGTGTGCAGGCGGTACTGGTAGTGATGGTTCTTGACAGGGTGCAGGGTAAGTGCCCTGTGCACCTCCCGCACCTTGAGGGGGTGGGTGAAGGACCCGTTCGGCTCAATGTGGTTCTGGTAGAACAACTGCTGCATCTAACAACAGAGGGCGCTGTCCTATATCATCCTATTTCAACAACATCAATAGTAAATATACCAACACGGTTGAATTAAAAACATCAATAATAGATTAATATACAGGTGTAAGTGTGTGTTGTACAAGTGTAAGTGTGTGTTGCACAAATGTATGTGTGTTGTACAAGTGTAAGTGTGTGTTGCACAAATGTATGTGTGTTGTACAAGTGTAAGTGTGTGTTGTACAAATGTATGTGTGTTGTACAAATGAAAGCGTGTGTTGTTCAAGTATGTGTGTTGTACAAATGTTAGCATGTGTTGTACAATTGTAAGTGTGTGTTGTACAAATGTAAGCATGTGTTGTACACTTCAATTCACAAGTGCCATTTTCATTAAAGCCATTTTTGTGCCTTTTTATAGGAGACCTGTTATTCAAACTGAGCCTCAGACCTCTGAACATGACCTCCAGCCTTTCTGTCTTTCACACAAGACAAGTCATTCCTTTTAACTTCCCGTAACTTATGAATGTGGCGTGGTTCAAATGCTGTACGCCACAAACTTGACCACATGTCTCTCCACACAAACCAATGCCACAACAGACAAAAGCCATATTCCATTCATCCACATAACTTCTGCCATCCTGAACCTATGATATTCCTCCCCCTGTTCCAAGGCACAGCAATGTGGGAAATTGTCTTCTCCACCACAACCCTGTTCCTCCTATGACATCACACATGGGTGGAGGACATTAATCTTCTCTTGACCTCCACCTTTGTAGACCATCCCCCAGTGGACATTATCCTGACCGGGGCTGCCTTCAATCATTGTCTCTTTGCATTCTGTCAATAATACAGACATCATGCACTCTGGCCAAACTTTGGCTTCATGTTACTGATAAATAGAACAATACCAGCTGCCATCACTACCCCAGGGACTGACTCAAGTAATATCAGGGACCAGGTGACACAGCACATGCAATAAAGGACAATAAATGTCAGGCTCACAAAGATATGACTGCAGCTAATTGGAGGTGTGTGAGGCTGCAGTTTATCACCAGCTGCATGGCTTATCAGCAGCTCTCCCAGATAGCAACACTAGGCTGATGTTTCATATTCTTCCACAATTTAATTTCCCTGTCCCTGGAATGTTTATCATCAAATACAGACACTTCGGAATGTTTACTGATTCTATGGCAATTCTAGGAACATGATATGTAAGATATTTAAATGTCATTAATCAGTTTTAATAAGAATAAAATTACCAACATTTGATATCCTGCAAAGTCAGTTAATTTGGATTCTTCTCTATTTTTACTAGGTCTTGTACAGTGTATTTTGTTATATAAAATAGATAAATGCCATATTTAAGATGATTTATGACAAGAAAAATAACTTGCACCTTTTAAGATAAGTAAAACACCACTACTGTTTTCAGAATAAGTTATTAAAAAAAAACTTTACAATGGGATCATTGTAGATATGTAGGATTGTTTGAATGAACCACTGAAACATGAAGTGAGTCTGACAATGGGAACTGATGCCACGTCACAAACAACAAATCAGATATATAATTTATGTATATATATATATATATATATAAATAATCAGAAACATAAGTAAAGGTAAGTTCTTATATAGCGCAGTATCCAGTCCTCAGGACTACTCAAAGCGCTTTACATTTTACTCCCTGGCAGACCTGTTCAATCGATCACCATCTCGACCTAAGGATTCAGCCATGCTGCACTTAATGCACGGAGACTATTCGTACTCAAATATCCACCACTGTCTATAGCCAGGTACTCATTCATACAGCTGAGTGAACTGAAGCAATGTAGAGTAAACAAACTTGCCCAAGGTTGGACACCGCCGCACAGGATTCAAATCCGGGTTCTCTCAATCGAGAGTCTGAAGCTCTTACCACTGTGCTACTGCGCTCCACAAAGGAGCAATTGATAGCAACGTTCACACAACCAAACAACTGCTCCTTGTTCGAAATCTAGTCTCAAAGAAGCGGAAAAATTCCACCTTCTAACTTGGAATTATTAATCAGAACGCCGGAGATTGGGCAGCGGAGAAGACAAATGTTGCAGAAGGTGTGGGGTCAGACCGCTATGAGATTTAGTGGCTGTTAAGGGAGGTTGTGTTCTCAACAGATGACAGCCAGACAGGACTGCATCCAGACAGTTGGAGCAGCAGGAGGGAGGGGGGAGTGGAGGGGTGGGGGTGGGGGTGGGGAGGAACAAGGGGCTCAGGGAGGAACCAATAAAACACACATGAAGGCAGACAGCCATTCCTACATCTGTCTCTCCCAGGGACCGTCTCAATCTCAGGGTCTGGAGGGGGTAGTCAGATCAAAGGGTGACAAGTTGGAGGCAGGGAGAGGGAGCAAGGCTCATCACTTCTATGTCTTTATTACTTTCACCAGACTCTTCAAGGAATCATCTCAGGATTTGATAGAGTTGAAACGTTAGTTCAGCATTGGTTCAAACACATCCGCCACCGTATGTGCTGTGGGTCCTGCTATTTTACAATCAACAATAATTATATTAGCTTCAATGTGCGCAAACACGTTTCACACACTAGATGGCGCCACTTGTTTACTTTCCACGCCGTACAGGGTAACCACCAAACAACCCAGGTAATGCTTGAACTCTTTTTGGGACTTTGCTAATGCGACCATCCCTAAATGGATCCATTACTTAAAAGATAACAAAGAAACATCCATGTTTAATCTCCGTGACAGAAACCAAGATATTAAATTCTCCAGATAAGAACATTGCACCTAAATAAAACTGCACGTGTTGTTTTACATTTTCTTCCACCTCATGCTTACTGTATCTGGGACAACCAACCTGGAGACAACATCCACACTTCCACCTCGTGCTTACTGTATCTGGGACAACCAACCTGGAGACAACATCCACACTTCCACCTCGTGCTTACTGTATCTGGGACAACCAACCTGGAGACAACATCCACACTTCCACCTCGTGCTTACTGTATCTGGGACAACCAACCTGGAGACAACATCCACACTTCCACCTCGTGCTTACTGTATCTGGGACAACCAACCTGGAGACAACATCCACACTTCCACCTCGTGCTTACTGCATCTGGGACAACCAACCTGGAGACAACATCCACACTTCCACCTCGTGCTTACTGCATCTGGGACAACCAACCTGGAGACAACATCCACACTTCCACCTCGTGCTTACTGCATCTGGGACAACCAACCTGGAGACAACATCCACACTTCCACCTCGTGCTTACTGTATCTGGGACAACCAACCTGGAGACAACATCCACACTTCCACCTCGTGCTTACTGCATCTGGGACAACCAACCTGGAGACAACATCCACACTTCCACCTCGTGCTTACTGCATCTGGGACAACCAACCTGGAGACAACATCCACACTTCCACCTCGTGCTTACTGTATCTGGGACAACCAACCTGGAGACAACATCCACACTTCCACCTCGTGCTTACTGCATCTGGGACAACCAACCTGGAGACAACATCCACACTTCCACCTCGTGCTTACTGTATCTGGGACAACCAACCTGGAGACAACATCCACACTTCCACATCGTGCTAACTGTATCTGGGACAACCAACCTGGAGACAACATCCACACTTCCACCTCGAGCTTACTGTATCTGGGACAACCAACCTGGAGATAACATCCACACTTCCACCTCGTACTTACTGTATCTGGGACAACCAACCTGGAGACAACATCCACACTTCCACCTCGTGCTTACTGTATCTGGGACAACCAACCTGGAGACAACATCCACACTTCCACCTCGAGCTTACTGTATCTGGGAAAACCAACCTGGAGACAACATCCACACTTCCACCTCGTGCTTACTGTATCTGGGACAACCAACCTGGAGACAACATCCACACTTCCACCTCGTACTTACTGTATCTGGGACAACCAACCTGGAGACAACATCCACACTTCCACCTCGTACTTACTGTATCTGGGACAACCAACCTGGAGACAACATCCACACTTCCACCTCGTGCTTACTGTATCTGGGACAACCAACCTGGAGACAACATCCACACTTCCACCTCGTACTTACTGTATCTGGGACAACCAACCTGGAGACAACATCCACACTTCCACCTCGTGCTTACTGTATCTGGGACAACCAACCTGGAGACAACATCCACACTTCCACCTCGTGCTTACTGTATCTGGGAAAACCAACCTGGAGACAACATCCACACTTCCACCTCGTGCTTACTGTATCTGGGACAACCAACCTGGAGACAACATCCACACTTCCACCTCGTGCTTACTGTATCTGGGACAACCAACCTGGAGACAACATCCACACTTCCACCTCGTGCTTACTGCATCTGGGACAACCAACCTGGAGACAACATCCACACTTCCACCTCGTGCTTACTGTATCTGGGACAACCAACCTGGAGACAACATCCACACTTCCACATCGTGCTAACTGTATCTGGGACAACCAACCTGGAGACAACATCCACACTTCCACCTCGAGCTTACTGTATCTGGGACAACCAACCTGGAGATAACATCCACACTTCCACCTCGTACTTACTGTATCTGGGACAACCAACCTGGAGACAACATCCACACTTCCACCTCGTGCTTACTGTATCTGGGACAACCAACCTGGAGACAACATCCACACTTCCACCTCGAGCTTACTGTATCTGGGAAAACCAACCTGGAGACAACATCCACACTTCCACCTCGTGCTTACTGTATCTGGGACAACCAACCTGGAGACAACATCCACACTTCCACCTCGTACTTACTGTATCTGGGACAACCAACCTGGAGACAACATCCACACTTCCACCTCGTACTTACTGTATCTGGGACAACCAACCTGGAGACAACATCCACACTTCCACCTCGTGCTTACTGTATCTGGGACAACCAACCTGGAGACAACATCCACACTTCCACCTCGTGCTTACTGTATCTGGGACAACCAACCTGGAGACAACATCCACACTTCCACCTCGTGCTTACTGTATCTGGGACAACCAACCTGGAGACAACATCCACACTTCCACCTCGTGCTTACTGTATCTGGGAAAACCAACCTGGAGACAACATCCACACTTCCACCTCGTGCTTACTGTATCTGGGACAACCAACCTGGAGACAACATCCACACTTCCACCTCGTGCTTACTGTATCTGGGACAACCAACCTGGAGACAACATCCACACTTCCACCTCGTGCTTACTGTATCTGGGACAACCAACCTGGAGACAACATCCACACTTCCACCTCGTGCTTACTGCATCTGGGACAACCAACCTGGAGACAACATCCACACTTCCACCTCGTGCTTACTGTATCTGGGACAACCAACCTGGAGACAACATCCACACTTCCACCTCGTGCTTACTGTATCTGGGACAACCAAAAGAGTGAAACGTGATCAATTCAACCTGTGTGATTACGTCGGGACACAAGACAATGTCTGGGACAGATACACAGGGGGTGATTCCCACAACACTCTGGGGGTGATTCCCACAACACACTGGGGGTGATTCCCACAACACACTGGGAATGATCCCCACAACACACTGGGGGTGTTCACCATAACACACTGGGGGTGATCCTGACAATTCAAAGGGGGTGATCCTGACAATTCAAAGGGGGGTGATCCCCACAACACACTGGGGGTGATTCCCACAACACACTGGAGGTGATCCCCACAATTCAAAGAGGGTGATCCCCACAACACACACACAGGGTGATCCCAACAATTCAAAGGGGGTGACCCCCACAACACACTGGAGGTGATCCCCACAATTCAAAGGGGGTGATCCCCACAACACACACACAGGGTGATCCCCACAATTCAAACGGGGTGACCCCCACAACACACAGGGGGTGATCCCACAATTCACAGGGGGTGATCCCCACAACACACAGGGGGTGATCCCACAATTCAAAGGGGGTGATCCCACAACACACAGGGGGTGATCCCACAATTCACAGGGGGTGATCCCCACAACACACAGGGGGTGATCCCACAATTCACGGGGGTGACAATCTTCACATGTTGGGTGTCATTTAGGACATTTTTAACAAATTTACACCTAAACACAACATGAGACCAATTTACATGTCATGGCTTCCAGGTGGCCAACTAGAGTCGGAAGTCCCGGGGCCAAGGGGTAATATCTAGAGGGTAAGTTCAAAGGGGTAATATCTAGGGGGTAAGATCCAAGGGGTAACACAATCAATCCATGGTATTGCTACTTGGGCCATCAGTATGATATATTCTCATCGTCCAAACAGGTGTTTTAGTTGAACTTCTCAAAAACTGTGCAATTTAAGAATGTATGTCTAGAGATTGGTTGAATCATCAACAAAACATGAAGTTGGGGTGATTATGTTTCTGATACAAATGTGTACTCACAATCACTGAAAAATTGTCAACCAAATTATTTCAAACTTTGTCATAATATGTAAAAATGACATTATAAAGAAATACAATTGTGCACTGTTGCCATGTCTCCAAATGTGTGTGTGTGATGCATGCTGGGTAAATTATGCATATACTATGTAAGCTACAGCTGATTTTTCAGCCAATGAAATAATAGTAATAAATAGTATAAAAATGTAGGTGTTTGTTGCAGACATGCAAGAATAAGTTTGCAGACAATACATGACTGATTCCATTGAGAGATTAATAAATAAATTCCTTATATTTTGGTACAATGAATGTGGAAATCTGCACTGTCAGTTCAGTGTAAACACTGACTTACTTAGGTCAACTGCCAGCTGACAAATGACACAATACTGTGTTGTCATGGAATCTTGCATCCTATGAATTTAATGATGACTGCAGGGGGAAGGCAAGGACATAGCCAGAGTCCCCTCTGCCTGTCTTCAAGACTGGCATATGACTAGCCAAGACAGGTAATTACAACTGATAAAACTAGTGGAATTTAGAGGGGGCCAGCCACAAGCTTAACTAATAGTTCCAAGTGTAGGGGCCTGTCTACGTGCCAGCCAGACGTCTTCAGTCTGCTGACTCCAACGCTCTAGTTGTCCCGAGAACACGCAGCAGAGCCGGTGACTGTACATTTGCTCACGCTGCGGCGGCAGTGTGGAACGTTCTGCCGTCAAGTGTTACCAGCAAAACATCATTGGAATCATTTAAATCTGGCTTTGAAGACTCACTTGTTCACTGCAGCGTATATGTAACTTGGACGATTACAAACACTCTTTTATCATAGCTGATTGCTTTTTTTAACATTTATTTATCTAGTTATTTATTTTTCATATACATTTTTGCCTAATTTATTGATGTTTACATTAATCTTAGTTTATTTATTAAAAATTATAATATTATATGATCTTAATTATTTTATTTTAATATATGATATTTTATATCACATTCCTTTTCTACTTCTACTCTATTTACTCTCTTAATTACTATTATTATTAGTTCATTCTATCTATGATATAACTATTGTTTTTATTCAAATGCATTATTTTAATACACATTTGTAAATCGTTGTAAAGTGCTGTGAACAACACTGGATGTGACGTTTAACAAAATAAAATATTATTATTATTATGTATGGCTATCATTGACACAACCGTTAAGTGAAACAAATCTAACAGATCAATATTAATTAAATAAATGGCTCAATGTCACTGGTTTGTCAATGAAACAACTAAACTGGCCAATAATGGTTGTGATTGCTGCAAATGACTTCCACTCAAACCATTTGCGTGTTAAAAGGCACAATTAATTAATTCAAAACTGGCAGAAAATAATTTCTGGCTAAGGGCCTGGAAGGAGGAATGGATGTGTCCTGATCTAC
The DNA here is from genome assembly GCA_963995525.1 of Escarpia spicata. Taxonomy (NCBI): domain Eukaryota; kingdom Metazoa; phylum Annelida; class Polychaeta; order Sabellida; family Siboglinidae; genus Escarpia; species Escarpia spicata. The sequence continues at coordinate 53,317,515 of OZ023216.1, read as the reverse complement.
CTGGAGGGAGGAATGGATGTGTCCTGATCTACCTGGAGGGAGGAATGGATGTGTCCTGATCTACCTGGAAGGAGGAATGGATGTGTCCTGATCTACCTGGAAGGAGGAATGGATGAGTCCTGATCTACCTGGAGTGAGGAATGGATGTGTCCTGATCTACCTGGAGGGAGGAATGGATGTGTCCTGATCTACCTTGAGGGAGGAATGGATGTGTCCTGATCTACCTGGAGGGAGGAATGGATGTGTCCTGATCTACCTGGAGGGAGGAATGGATGTGTCCTGATCTACCTGGAGAGAGGAATGGATGTGTCCTGATCTACCTGGAGTGAGGAATGGATGTGTCCTGATCTACCTGGAGGGAGGAATGGATGTGTCCTGATCTACCTGGAGGGAGGAATGGATGTGTCCTGATCTACATGCTCACAATACCACCTGTTCTATTGTAGCACACAGCTGTCTCCAGTTGTCAACACATTGACCCAATGTCACAGTGTCATTCTAAGATGACCACTGTCTCCAGGGATGCTTGACAGCCTGAGCAGCAAATGACATGACGCTCATTAGCCTAATAACATCTTTGACTTGACTGTCATACAGAAGTATGTACTCGATGTCTCACAGGAACATCACCTGATAGCAGACTGCAGGCAATGACACATCTGTAACTATCTGGCAGCTGAACAAAACACAGCACTAAAATATATTAAATTGAACATTTCTACAAAATCTTTCTAATTAGTCTGCAAACCCTGTTCCCCCACAACAAGGTTGGAAACAGCCGTGTATAGTCAACATCTTTCTGAGAAACCTGAAACGTTAAACATTATTGGTTATATAGGTATAGTAATCATTTCATCCCACTGGTCGATACAGTATGTGGGACAAAGTTCAGTTCCATATTTCTGTCGATGGACCCATTATACATAATACTCAATATGTTTAGGAAGGAAAACAACATGGGAAAAATAGTGGTCTTACATCCCAACCTGACAACACATTTGAGCACATCCACAAGCTTCCCCTCTTGATTTCACAGCAAGCACGTTGTCGCGCTTACATTTATTTTATCCGGGTGATGTTTATGTGCATATGTAAGGCATAATATTTGGCACCAGTAGATCACGTAGTGATAAATAATATCCAGTAGTTAAATATGTTTTGTTTGTTGTCGTAATACGAGCGTTATAGTTAGAGTATAATTATCATTATAATTTGCTGTTTCAGATTTGTGACCAAGTATACGAGTAAGTCACGTGACGTGTGTGTGGAGAGGAAACTGTTTTACGACAGAAATTGTTTATGTCTGTGGAAAGCAAACATTTGATAATTTATGTATATATATATATATATAGACATATATATATATATATATAAATATATATATAAACATATATAACGCCCGGATAAATGAAAATGTGACAGTCGTAGCTGGTACTAAATACATTCCCTTAGATACGAGCACGTGCAGAAACGTCGCCCGGATATTATTTAACACCCGGATAAATGTAAGCACATCTTCGCTTCCCATCTGCCAGTCAAGACATCCTGGCCAATTCCTGGAATGCAACTAACACCCTCTCTGCTGCACCAGTGCACCACCCTGTCTGTGACTAGCCTCAGCTTCCCTTGCCCTACCCACTAGTTACCCCAGGGCTCTCACTTCTGGGCTCATTCGCCAAGGTATCAACCCAGGAGAACTGGCAAACACAGAGCAAACAGTCCGCCAGCTTGAGAGAGTCAAACATCTGTTTTATTGGACTGATGTAACTTCGCAATATTCTAGGCAGCCTGAGTCTTGCTGAGCTAGACCTGTTACCAGGATGTTTGCCTCCATGCTCAATTGGGGTGATCAGGCTAATTACCTGCATCCACATTTGTCAGTGATGTGTGGGTTGTTAATACACTGCCAGGTAGCAATGCAGGTATTACCCTACAGGTGTCTAGAGCAAGGGCATGGCGAATGTCACACGTCTGCTGAATCTGTATTACATACAAGATTTTAACAAGATTTAACAAGATTGCCACCCAGAGAATTAACTCTAGGTAGCAGGTGGACAAGGAAGCCCTTGGCTTATCGAGAGTCCGACCTTTTTATCTATGTGTATCCCGCCCGTCTGAGGTATGTGTCGATTTTATTTTTAAACATATTCACGCTACTAGCACCCACACAATCAGCAGGTAATCTATTCCATTCATTTACAGTCCTTTGTGAAAATGAAAACTTTCTTATATCCAATCTACTCTGCTCCTTTGCTAATGCAAGATCATGTCCTCTAGTCCGTCTATCTTTCTTAACTGAGAAAAACATATTTCTATCAATATTTTCATAACCCTTCAATATTTTAAACACTTCTATCTGATCTCCTCTCAATCTCCTGGTCTCTAGTGTTGTTAAACCGCATTTTTTTAGGCGTATTTCATAACTAACATAACTCTATATTAAACTTACACTGGCGATGCATGTACTGTATTACGTACATAACTCTACATTAAACTTACACTGGCGATGCATGTACTGTATTACGTATATAACTCTATATTAAATTACACTGGCGATGCATGTACTGTATTACGTATATAACTCTATATTAAATTACACTGGCGATGCATGTACTGTATTACGTACATAACTCTATATTAAACTTACACTGGCGATGCATGTACTGTATTACGTATATAACTCTATATTAAACTTACACTGGCGATGCATATACTGTATTACGTACATAACTCTATATTAAACTTACACTGGCGATGCATGTACTGTATTACGTACATAACTCTATATTAAACTTACACTGGCGATGCATGTACTGTATTACGTACATAACTCTATATTAAATTACACTGGCGATGCATGTACTGTATTACGTACATAACTCTATATTAAATTACACTGGCGATGCATGTACTGTATTATGTACATAACTCTACATTAAACTTACACTGGCGATGCATGTACTGTATTACGTACATAACTCTATATTAAATTACACTGGCGATGCATGTACTGTATTACGTATATAACTCTATATTAAATTACACTGGCGATGCATGTACTGTATTACGTACATAACTCTATATTAAACTTACACTGGCGATGCATGTACTGTATTACGTATATAACTCTATATTAAACTTACACTGGCGATGCATGTACTGTATTACGTACATAACTCTATATTAAACTTACACTGGCGATGCATGTACTGTATTACGTACATAACTCTATATTAAACTTACACTGGCGATGCATGTACTGTATTACGTACATAACTCTATATTAAACTTACACTGGCGATGCATGTACTGTATTACGTACATAACTCTATATTAAATTACACTGGCGATGCATGTACTGTATTACGTATATAACTCTATATTAAATTACACTGGCGATGCATGTACTGTATTACGTACATAACTCTATATTAAACTTACACTGGCGATGCATGTACTGTATTACGTATATAACTCTATATTAAACTTACACTGGCGATGCATGTACTGTATTACGTACATAACTCTATATTAAACTTACACTGGCGATGCATGTACTGTATTACGTACATAACTCTATATTAAACTTACACTGGCGATGCATGTACTGTATTACGTACATAACTCTATATTAAATTACACTGGCGATGCATGTACTGTATTACGTACATAACTCTATATTAAATTACACTGGCGATGCATGTACTGTTTTACGTACATAACTCTACATTAAACTTACACTGGCGATGCATGTACTGTATTACGTACATAACTCTATATTAAATTACACTGGCGATGCATGTACTGTATTACGTATATAACTCTATATTAAATTACACTGGCGATGCATGTACTGTATTACGTACATAACTCTATATTAAACTTACACTGGCGATGCATGTACTGTATTACGTACATAACTCTACATTAAACTTACACTGGCGATGCATGTACTGTATTACGTACATAACTCTATATTAAATTACACTGGCAATGCATGTACTGTATTACGTACATAACTCTATATTAAATTACACTGGCGATGCATGTACTGTAATACGTACATAACTCTATATTAAATTACACTGGCGATGCATGTACTGTTTTACGTACATAACTCTACATTAAACTTACACTGGCGATGCATGTACTGTATTACGTACATAACTCTATATTAAATTACACTGGCGATGCATGTACTGTATTACGTATATAACTCTATATTAAATTACACTGGCGATGCATGTACTGTATTACGTACATAACTCTATATTAAATTACACTGGCGATGCATGTACTGTATTACGTACATAACTCTACATTAAACTTACACTGGCGATGCATGTACTGTATTACGTACATAACTCTATATTAAACTTACACTGGCGATGCATGTACTGTATTACGTACATAACTCTATATTAAACTTACACTGGCGATGCATATACTGTATTACGTACATAACTCTATATTAAATTACACTGGCGATGCATGTACTGTATTACGTACATAACTCTACATTAAACTTTCACTGGCGATGCATGTACTGTATTATGTACATAACTCTATATTAAATTACACTGGCGATGCATGTACTGTATTACGTACATAACTCTATATTAAATTACACTGGCGATGCATGTACTGTATTACGTACATAACTCTATATTAAATTACACTGGCGATGCATGTACTGTATTACGTACATAACTCTATATTAAACTTACACTGGCGATGCATGTACTGTATTACGTACATAACTCTATATTAAACTTACACTGGCGATGCATGTACTGTATTACGTACATAACTCTATATTAAACTTACACTGGCGATGCATGTACTGTATTTCGTACATAACTCTACATTAAACTTACACTGGCGATGCATGTACTGTATTACGTACATAACTCTATATTAAATTACACTGGCGATGCATGTACTGTATTACGTACATAACTCTATATTAAATTACACTGGCGATGCATGTACTGTATTACGTACATAACTCTATATTAAATTACACTGGCGATGCATGTAATGTATTACGTACATAACTCTATATTAAAATACACTGGCGATGCATGTACTGTATTACGTACATAACTCTATATTAAAACACACACACTGGAGTGTTGTAAGTACTTCTCCTCCAATGCACCGAGGCCCATTTCCTTCTTTCCATGTTTACTCACTTCTTTACATGTTAACTCACTTCTTTCCATGTTCACTCACTTCTTTCCATGTTCACTCACTTCTTTCCATGTTCACTCACTTCTTTCCATGTTCACTCACTTCTTTCCATGTTAACTCACTTCTTTCCATGTTAACTCACTTCTTTCCATGTTAACTCACTTCTTTCCATGTTAACTCACTTCTTTCCATGTTCACTCACTTCTTTCCATGTTCACTCACTTCTTTCCATGTTCACTCACTTCTTTCCATGTTCACTCACTTCTTTCCATGTTCACTCACTTCTTTCCATGTTCACTCTCTTCTTTCCATGTTCACTCACTTCTTTCTATGTTCACTCACTTCTTTCGACCATTTGCTTGTTCAGAAAATGCATCAATAGTTACCGTATTCATTCTTTTTAGCATACAGAACACTTGATAAATATTCTTAAGGTTACAAAATATTTTTCTCAAACTAGTACGAACATGACAAAATAGTGGCGCCACATGGTAGAAAGTATGTGTATTTCACTCTCGTTATTGTACTCTGCTATGTGGTGGCACTAGATCGTTTTCATTTCCGTTTTTAAAAAACAAGCATGGCGCCACTGACGCACGTGTCACTGTAAATTAGAAAACACATTTTTGTCAATTATTTATGGTTCCCACGTACAGCTGTATTTAAAAGTATAGTACTTGTCATTGGAGATATAAGTTAGCAGTGGACAGCAGTAAAACAGACGATCTGTGTGACAATGGTGCTACATCAGCCATCCTCGGCATAGTTCAGTCGGGATGACACACGTCAACGTAACTGAAGCTAACTGGAAGTGATTTATACATCCAAGTGATGGTTATTTTGTGGTCAAAAGGATACTGGAACTTTGCAAAGGCTGTGGATGCAGGTGGAACTTTCTTTCTCATACTGTCAATGTTTGACTGGGAATGACAATAAATGATGAATCCAGTGGTTAGTTTTAGTCACAGTCACAGACCGACATCAAACCCTGCTGGATAACCAACCTATTTCACTCATCAAATAAGGTTCTGTCCACACTGACATATTTGGTCTTTTAGCCACTTTATCAAGTGATTCTTTTTCTCAGCTAAATTGACAAAATGTCTTCTACTTTGTTTAGCCAAACACAATCTCTTTAGCCATTGGTTAAATTGCTATGTGCATATCAGTACTGCACAAACTAGGAACGTTGAACTTTGTATGCAGCAATGCAGTTTGTGTATGCTTGCAAAGCACCGCACAGTGAGAATGAAAAAGATAAAGGCACAACAAACCACATCAGAGATAAATAGTGCACTGTATCGGTACAAAGTGAACTAATAAACCACATCAGAGATAAATAGTGCACTATATCGGTACAAAGTGAACTAACAAACCACATCAGAGATAAATAGTGCACTGTATCGGTACAAAGTGAACTAACAAACCACATCAGAGATAAATAGTGCACTGTATCGGTATAAAGTGAACTAACAAACCACATCAGAGATAAATAGTGCACTGTATCGGTACAAAGTGAACTAACAAACCACATCAGAGATAAATAGTGCACTGTATCGGTACAAAGTGAACTAACAAACCACATCAGAGATAAATAGTGCACTGTATCGGTACAAAGTGAACTAACAAACCACATCAGAGATAAATAGTGCACTGTATCGGTATAAAGTGAACTAACAAACCACATCAGAGATAAATAGTGCACTGTATCGGTACAAAGTGAACTAACAAAACTGAACTTGATGTATATACAGTGTATGTGCGTAAAGCGCCAAGAACTGGGAAGGGAAAAGAGACAGCCAAACAAAGAGAATGACACCAAAGACCCTTGCATTGATGTGTCATCAGCAGCGGTCTGTCAGACGGGTAAATTGAATAAGGCGTCAAAACCACAACACAGTGAGCGCGCATGTATAACTGCACTTTGCCGTAACATTAATGCGCAGCACGTTTCATGTAGTTATTGCACGCCATCATTTCAACAGGGCTTTACTTTCCAACACCAGGCTGTCCCTGTTAATATTCAGCCCACCTCCCCACACTTTGTGTGACCCATAAATAACCCATGTGTCCGTCCTGTTACTCCGCCATCTTATGTCCGGCCCAGTCTAGTTTCACTGCGTAAACCTGTCCTGCAGTCAGCGGATCACTGAGTCAGCAGCAAACCGACAGCAGATGGACCTTTACAAAAAACATCTGCAAACACCCACGCGTCTGAAGGGTTCCAAAGAAATTAAGGGTATTTTAGGATCACTAGTTTAGGGGCAACAGATGTGAACATCTAAAGGATGCTTGGATGCTGCTGATAAACTTCCATCAAGTATTACAGTTTGCAGCCACAGTTTACCAGGTTAATATGAAGTGTTTATGTCGAGTTGATATTCCTGGCTGTCAGCTGTCCACCGTTACATGCATCGACTCGCAATTACTTCATAGAATCATTGCAATAAACATCACAAGGAGTACATTCTGCCTGGTACAACTTCAAAAGTAGAACATTTTCAATGTGTTCTTTTGGAGTCATACATACAGTTTGTGTAGGGCAAAAAATGGCACACGTTTGTGTGCATGTGTGGGGTTGATCCTAGAATACAGTTAATAATATAGCACACATTTGTGTGTGTGTGTGTATGCCTACATGGGTATATGCATGGCTGTGTGTGCAGATGTTTGTATGCCTACCTGGGTATATGCATGGCTGTGTGTATGCCTACATGGGTATGTACATGACTGTGTGTGTACATGTGTGTATGCCCACATGGGTATGTGCATGGCTGTGTGTGTGTGCATGTGTGTATGCCCACATGGGTATGTACATGGCTGTGTGTGTACATGTGTGTATGCCCACATGGGTATGTACATGGCTGTGTGTGTGCATGTGTGTATGCCCACATGGGTATGTGCATGGCTGTGTGTGTGCATGTGTGTATGCCCACATGGGTATGTACATGGCTGTGTGTGTACATGTGTGTATGCCCACATGGGTATGTGCATGGCTGTGTGTGTGTACATGTGTGTATGCCCACATGGGTATGTGCATGGCTGTGTGTGTGTACATGTGTGTATGCCCACATGGGTATGTGCATGGCTGTGTGTGTGTACATGTGTGTATGCCCACATGAGTATGTACATGACTGTGTGTGTACATGTGTGTATGCCCACATGGGTATGTGCATGACTGTGTGTGTACATGTGTGTATGCCCACATGGGTATGTACATGGCTGTGTGTGTACATGTGTGTGTGCCCACATGGGTATGTGCATGACTGTGTGTGTACATGTGTGTATGCCCACATGGGTATGTACATGGCTGTGTGTGTACATGTGTGTGTGCCCACATGGGTATGTGCATGACTGTGTGTGTACATGTGTGTATGCCCACATGGGTATGTACATGGCTGTGTGTGTACATGTGTGTGTGCCCACATGGGTATGTGCATGGCTGTGTGTGTGTACATGTGTGTATGCCCACACGAGTATGTGCATGGCTGTGTGTGCATGTGTGTATGCCCACATGGGTATGTGCATGGCTGTGTGTGTACATGTGTGTATGCTCACATGGGTATGTGCATGGCTGTGTGTGTACATGTGTGTGTGCCCACATGGGTATGTGCATGGCTGTGTGTGTGTACATGTGTGTATGCCCACATGAGTATGTGCATGGCTGTGTGTGTACATGTGTGTATGCCCACATGAGTATGTGCATGGCTGTGTGTGTACATGTGTGTATGCCCACATGGGTATGTGCATGGCTGTGTGTGTACATGTGTGTATGCCCACATGGGTATGTGCATGGCTGTGTGTGTACATGTGTGTGTGCCCACATTAGTATGTGCATGGCTGTGTGTGTATATGTGTGTGTGCCCACATGGGTATGTGCATGGCTGTGTGTGTATATGTGTGTGTGCCCACATGGGTATGTGCATGGCTGTGTGTGTGTACATGTGTGTATGCCCACATGTGTATGTGCATGGCTGTGTGTGTACATGTGTGTATGCCCACATGGGTATGTGCATGGCAGTGCGTGTGCATGTGTGTGTGCCCACATGGATATGTGCATGGCTGTGTGTGTGTACATGTGTGTATGCCCACATGGGTATGTGCATGGCTGTGTGTGTGTACATGTGTGTGTGCCCACATGGGTATATGCATGGCTGTGTGTGTACATGTGTGTATGCCCACATGGGTATGTGCATGGCTGTGTGTGTGTACATGTGTGTATGCCCACATGGGTATGTGCATGGCTGTGTGTGTGTACATGTGTGTATGCCCACATGGGTATGTGCATGGCTGTGTGTGTACATGTGTGTATGCCCACATGGGTATGTGCATGGCTGTGTGTGTACATGTGTGTATGCCCACATGGTATGTGCATGGCTGTGTGTGTACATGTGTGTATGCCCACATGGGTATGTGCATGGCTGTGTGTGTGTGTACATGTATGTATGCCCACATGGGTATGTGCATGGCTGTGTGTGTGTGTACATGTGTGTATGCCCACATGGGTATGTGCATGGCTGTGTGTGTACATGTGTGTATGCCAACATGGGTATGTGCATGGCTGTGTGTGTACATGTGTATATGCCAACATGGGTATGTGCATGGTTGTGTGTGTACATGTTTGTATGCCCACATGGGTATGTGCATGGCTGTGTGTGTGTGTACATGTATGTATGCCCACATGGGTATGTGCATGGCTGTGTGTGTGTGTACATGTGTGTATGCCCACATGGGTATGTGCATGGCTGTGTGTGTACATGTGTGTATGCCAACATGGGTATGTGCATGGCTGTGTGTGTACATGTGTATATGCCAACATGGGTATGTGCATGGTTGTGTGTGTACATGTTTGTATGCCCACATAGGTATGTACATGGCTACATGTGTGAATGTATTTACTTTCTTCACACATTTATTCACAAATAAGCACTACATCTGTACAAACCACAAGTGCACACATTCAGACACATCATTTAAGTGTGTGCATTGGGGCAATGATGGTGCAGGACAGAAGGTAAATGTTAAGTAAGAGTTATCTACATTGCACCAGACTGTGTGCTTCATGTCAACACACTACCTAGACTGTCCGACACAGAGGAAAGTCCACCTGCACGGACTGAGTTACTACAACCATATAAGTCAATAAGTCCTGACTGAGGCGTCCACTCCACACCCTGCACCATCTGTCTACCCACTACAAGTCTCCCTGCCTTGACCTCCTGGCACAGTCACCCACAACAAACCCTGGCCCAGTAATTAGCTACCACTACTCTACATTAAACCAGAGAGGAAGGTGACATGCCACAAGTTTCTAGATCAATGGAACGCCACCTCTCTGTAATCATTCTATTCCTAGTTCAGTGGTGTTGCAATAAGGGGCCGTTCCAAAAGTAGACACTAGCAGCCTGCAGGGACCTGACTGGCACCTGTGTCTTCTAAATAATACTGAACTTGAAAAGTAGGTAAATGTTCAGGAACTGTTCCTAGAGACACAACAAACTAGGACTGTAATGCATGAATCATGCACAGGGTAGGGTGGTCATCATCAGAGCCAGGGATCGACAAGAATTTAGGGTGGAAAGTAGATTCGAACAAATATATGTCTTGAATTGTTTTATGAAAGGTAGCTACAGTTTCAGATGATTGTATAGTTCATTCCTGAATTTAACTGCAGAGACTTGCCAACATTGAGCATAGTTTTAGAAAAAAGTATAAATTTGGTTATACTTGAACAGACAAATGAATAACTGCTATCAATGATATCAACCCACTCTAAACCTGTAATTGTTGTAATATCCAACAGACCAACACCTCCATACACCTGACCAACACCTCCATACAACAGATCAACACCTCCATACAACACACCAACACCTCCATACAACAGACCAACCCCTCCATACAACATACTAACACCTCCATACAACAGACCAACACCTCCATACACCTGACCAACACCTCCATACACCTGACCACCACCTCCATACAACAGACCAACACATCCATACAACAGACCAACACCTCCATACACCTGACCAACACTTCCATACACCTGACCACCACCTCCATACAACAGACCAACACCTCCATACAACAGACCAACACCTCCATACACCTGACCAACTTTCACTGCCACCCGAGATAACACAGGTGGGATTGGGCATCAATACTTTCAGGTTTTGTAAACTGAAGTTCTTACACTTGAAGAAATGAAGTACTTCTATGATTTGTCTCCCAGATGTCTGCAGATGCAGACACCAATGAGAACAACACATGTGGAAACTAATCTGTCAGTGCATTCCACCGCCCACAGACGGGAATCCAAGAAGGCACTGAGGTGGATTAATTGACATCTGTCTGACATGTCTTCCTGATATGTCTTCCACAAGGTTGGACAACTAAAAATATGTCTCTCACACGGCTGTAGTCACACACTCATATACACTCGTATACCAAACCAGGGCTTGATTCCACATCATCCACCTCATTCTGAATTTAAGCTCAGCCTATGAAATCGCTCACTAGATCAGTGGATGTCGGCAGGTCAGGTGGTCATAATAAAACTAATTTCAACCAACCATGGCTCGTGTTACATGCAATGTTTAGGAAGTAGAAGCAATTATTTGAATACACAATACCGCTAAGCTGCTCGTGCTAATGGGCGAACGGGTCATTATATAATATTGGGATTCCCAGAATTTGTTTATCCGTCTTCAAATTGGGGCGGGTATTTGCGCTATTCTCAAGGGTGACGCAGTCGCGACTGGCAAAGTCAATTACTAGTTTGACTCAGCTAACTTCCGCACTTCGCGTAGGAGATCTGCCAGGGCTAGTTTTGCATGGCAAATAGCCCTGGCTTGCGAGGATGTTTCACATCGTCAATTCCGGTTCCAACTAACTTTTTTGATTCCAGTTCCAATTCCATCCACACTATAGCATTTCTGATTCCAACTAATTTTTTTAGTTTTTATATGTCTGTCACATGGTTGTAATCGCACACTCACACACACCCTCTGTACCTGCACAAACCAGGGTCAACAACCCTCAACAGGTGTGATCTTTAACATAATGCCAGACGATTTATTCGTAAACACGATGAGCAATAATTTAGTGAACAACAAAAGGCTTAACATAATAGCAAAATAAAAAACATCATATTCACAGAGCAGTTATTTGACAGACTGACAACCGAGGTATTGATTCACTAACGGCCAACCAATGGTAGTATGCTCCATGTCACGAAAACTGGAAGACATAGATCTATTATGTGGACCTTTTATCGTGTATCATTTTATCCCAGTATATAAATACATCTGTTTGAGCGCGCTACACAGAATGACATTTGGTGAGGATCACAGTAATGGTGTCCTTCTAAACATGTGTTAGTTGCAGTCTAAACCAAGAGATCCACCCTCTTTCCAACCAGTACTTAGGAGTTCACCAGGATAAACTTAGCTAAAGTGGCATCTACCCTGGAGATCTAAATATCAAACACTGGATCAGGTGTAAGTGGTGCTCCAGAAAACAACAGATGGCGCCGTTGTGGAATGAACTACTCGCTAATTCCTTGTAATTTAGTCAAGCAATTTTTGTAATTAAATTTCCTTCCAATCAAAGCTGTCTCATTTCTGAGCCATTTCTTGCCACCCAGTGTCAGCCATAGTCGGACACACAACATTGCTCCCTAATGGCCTCTCTTCGCCCTCTGTCAGACTGTCTAGACGTCTTACTGCCAGACAAACCCTCCTCTGACTCTTGCTAGAATCACTCTATGGCCTTACCGCCAGACAAACCCTCCTGTAACTCTAGTCAGACTCACTCTTGGGCCTTACTGCCAGACAAACCCTCCTCTGATTCTTGCTAGACTCTCTCTAGGGCCTTACTGCCAGTCAAATCCTACTGTAACTCTAGTCAGACTCACTCTTGGGCCTTACTCCCACACAAACCCTCCTCTGACTCTTGCTAGACTCACTCTAGGGCCTTACTGCCAGACAAACCCTCCTCTGACTCTTGCTAGTCTCTCTCTAGGGCCTTACTGCCAGACAAACCCTCCTCTGACTCTTGCTAGACTCTCTCTAGGGCCTTACTGCCAGTCAAACCCTCCTCTGACTCTTGCTAGACTCTCTCTAGGGCCTTACTGCCAAACAAACCCTCCTCTGACTCTTGCTAGACTCACTCTAGGGCCTTACTGCCAGTCAAACCCTCCTGTAACTCTAGTCAGACTCACTCTTGGGCCTTACTCCCACACAAACCCTCCTCTGACTCTTGCTAGACTCACTCTAGGGCTTTACTGCCAGTCAAACCTTCCTGTAACTCTAGTCAGACTCACTCTTGGGCCTTACTGCCAGACAAACCCTCCTCTGACTCTTACTAGACTCACTCTAGGGCCTTACTGCCAGACAAACCCTCCTGTAACTCTAGTTAGACTCACTCTTGGGCCTTACTGCTAGACAAACCCTCCTGTAACTCTAGTCAGACTCACTCTTGGGCCTTACTGCCAGACAAACCCTCCTCTGACTCTTGCTAGACTCTCTCTAGGGCCTTACTGCCAGACAAACCCATGTAACTCTAGTCAGACTCATTCTTGGGCCTTACTGCCAGACAAACCCTCCTCTAAGTCTTGCCAGATTCACTCTAGAGCCTTACTGCCAGACAGACAAACTCTCCTCTAACTCTTACCAGACTCCTTCTAGGGCCTTACTGCCAGACAGACTCTCCTCTAACTCGTGTCAGACTCATTTTAGGGCCTTCCTGCCAGACAGACTCTCCTCTAACTCTTGCCACTCATTCTAGGGCCTTATTGCCAGACAGACTCTCGTCTACCTCTTGTCAGACTCACTCTAGGGCCTTACTGCCAGACAGACTCTCGTCTACCTCTTGTCAGACTCACTCTAGGGCCTTACTGCCAGACAGACTCTCGTCTACCTCTTGTCAGACTCACTCTAGGGCCTTACTGCCAGACAAACCTTCCTCACTCTCCCCAAACGACTGATCCTACACATATTTACATAAAGGGATGGTCTCATAATTGTGTAAAATTCCAAAAAAAATTACATTTCATATTGGTTTCAACCACTGATAAGTGGTATGGAACTGGTAATTTTGAAAGATGCTAAATGGCTTCTAAAACCAGTCAATCACCGCAGGATTCAACTGACTGCTATTACCCAACACACTGCACGGCTCCGATAGATATCCACAGCAGCATCAATGTGTATTAGTATCTGTTCTACTCAACAGGTGCTGCCACGGTATCGGTTAATTTGACCTGTGGTGACCTCAAACGAATGCGCCACGCATCTCTACATAATTATATATGTCTGGAGCTTTGTAAACTTATGCGGTACCCCCTTAAATAGCCAGACAAACCCAGAACGCGTCTTCAAACTTTGCAGAGCGGCCAATCAATATATACATTAGTCTAATTTAAGACCGTCCCATCACAGCTAAGTTGCACTTTGTATGAAAAAACACCTAGAGGCTACATCAACAAAACCACAAAGATTCTGGGAACGGGAGTTCTGGACCCCAAAATATACAAATCAAATCATTGACGTCACTGACAGATAATGGCATCTAGGAAAAATGCTTGGACTTGTGTGAACATAGTGTACTTAGCCACAATGCCACCGGGATAAGACTGCTGTGTATTGACTGTGAGTCTGGGAGCCAGCCACCTTAGGGCCACAAATTCCCAGTACATTTCCTCCAATTCCATATCTATTGAGAGAGGCAATATGAGGTGTGTTATTGAAGCACATGGGACCTGATCTAGATACCAGGTATGCAGCCAATAGAACAGGCAATCATTTCAATATTAGCGTCAGGAAGTCTTGGTTTAGTCAAATCTGATAATGTAATATTCTTCTGGATCAATGCGCATATCTAAATTGGAAGCCTATCTAAATCAAGCCACCAGTCCAGCAAGTACGTTTACAGTAATTCCTCAAACCCAAATTACGATAATTACACACATTTGGCATAGACGAATAAAGAATTGGAATGACTGGAAGGAACGGCAGATGCAGATGTGCTTAGAGGGTGGAATGAGTGGTGGAAGATATGACTGGAAGGAACGGCAGATGCAGATGTGCTTAGAGGGTCGAATGAGTGGTGGAAGATATGACTGGAAGGAACGGCAGATGCAGATGTGCTTAGAGGGTCGAATGAGTGGTGGAAGATATGACTGGAAGGAACGGCAGATGCAGATGTGCTTAGAGGGTCGAATGAGTGGTGGAAGATATGACTGGAAGGAACGGCAGATGCAGATGTGCTTAGAGGGTGGAATGAGTGGTGGAAGATATGACTGGAAGGAACGGCAGATGCAGATGTGCTTAGAGGGTCGAATGAGTGGTGGAAGATATGACTGGAAGGAACGGCAGATGCAGATGTGCTTAGAGGGTCGAATGAGTGGTGGAAGATATGACTGGAAGGAACGGCAGATGCAGATGTGCTTAGAGGGTCGAATGAGTGGTGGAAGATATGACTGGAAGGAACGGCAGATGCAGATGTGCTTAGAGGGTCGAATGAGTGGTGGAAGATATGACTGGAAGGAACGGCAGATGCAGATGTGCTTAGAGGGTCGAATGAGTGGTGGAAGATATGACTGGAAGGAACGGCAGATGCAGATGTGCTTAGAGGGTCGAATGAGTGGTGGAAGATATGACTGGAAGGAACAGCAGATGCAGATGTGCTTAGAGGGTCGAATGAGTGGTGGAAGATATGACTGAGGTGGAACAACAGATGCAGATGTGCTTAGAGGGTTGAATGAGCGGTGGAAGATATGACTGAGATGGAACAGCAGATGCAGATGTGCTTAGAGTAGCATTACCACATGACAAAATGCATTACCTAAACATGTTTTGTTATGCATGTAAGGAGCTTCTTCTTCTGAAGTAAATGGTTTTGATTTCATGAAAATCGGACAACTACTGACAAAGTTATTAAGTTGGAAATGTTACTACCCGAGGGGTTTTCGTTGGAACGGTGAACATGAAAAATAACACAGAAAGAATAGGGTCACAGTATTTCCAGGGTGTACCCCTATTTTACCATTTTTGTCATTGTTTTCACAACAGATAAGTAATTGAGGTAATTACTTCAAATTTTGCATATATAGGTATTTTCACACGAGGAATTAAGTTTTTGCATTTTCGGTGACCTAATTTGCATATTTCATGACCTAATTAGCATAATATGGCTGACATATTGGATCATAGACTGTAACAAGAT
Organism: Escarpia spicata; assembly: GCA_963995525.1. Lineage (NCBI taxonomy): Eukaryota > Metazoa > Annelida > Polychaeta > Sabellida > Siboglinidae > Escarpia > Escarpia spicata. The sequence continues at coordinate 53,301,090 of OZ023216.1, read as the reverse complement.
GCGATTCATGTCATGTCATTAATTGTTTAGAGTATATTTACAGGGTATCAGAAAATTTAATATATCTTGTTTCATTATAGTTCATTTCAATCCCAATTTTTTTTCTAAATTGGTGCATCATTAGCATAATTATTACAAAATGGCGGCCATATTGAATGAGGATTCCCAATGTTTTTATGAAGAAATTTTTATTTTGAGCATGTAATTAACTCAGTAATGGCGTTTACAATAGTACAGCATAAACTGTTTCATTGCTATCAATTAATTACCACAATTTGAATAATTTTTGGAGTAATTTGCATAAAATAAAATGGCGGACATATTAAATGTAGAATCCCAATTTTTGAATACATATTTTTCCAAAATCACATCATTAATATTTGAGGCATGTTGTAAAATAGTACAGCACAAACATTTTCGTTACTCTCTCAGTTGCCATTTACATAATTGATTATGTAATTATCATAAAACAAAATGGCGCACATAGTAAATTTTGTATCCTCATTCGTGTTATAAACATTTTCAAAAGCATTATCAAATTATCATTTAACGTTTAGCGCTTCTTATCATAGTACTACATCAAGAGTTTAATTACTATAATTAGATGTCACTTAATTCCCACTTCCCACAATAATTAATGTCTATACTAGTTATACTTAGCAAAGTGAATTGCAGAAAGTGTCCTGGACCTGAGAGATACCTGCATTTAAATACACAGAGTAATGAATAATTGCATCAACAACTGAAATTTTATTGCTAGTCTCTGTTGTTACAATAGCTATATAAACGTAGGAATATATAATTATTAATTAAATAATATATAGTTATAAACACCAACAATATAATTGTGGCAATAAATGAATATTATAATGGTGGAAATACCAATCTTAAACTGGCTAGTTATTACTACTAGTAAGCAAACAACAAATGTAATAAGTTCTTATTTTATATTTAACAGAGTAAGGTTGGAATACAAGTTCATGAATTTCAAGTTTAAAATCAAGTGTAGCCAGCGTACTGTGAATAGGGATTGCCTGTATGACAGCTAGGAGCCAAATCCGCCTAGCGGACAACCAGCGCAACGCGGTTGTCCACCTGGCGGATATCCAGTGGCATGCTGACATTACTAGGCGGATGTTACTATTTTAGCACAGCGTCACCGTCTGCGGTGGCGTTCTTGAAAACTGTGCAACTAGGTCGCACAAAATGCGATTTCCGCACTTGTAAACTTTTTTAAAATATCACATAACAAATATCATCTGAACAGTCTGAAACTGACGTGTAGGTGTGTATATACACGAACTTGAATTTTAGGCGATAACATTACCAAAAAATCATGTTTATACGATAATTCGACATAACTTTCGTTTGGTTTAATGCAGAAAAATCGTGCAATGACTGCAGTGAAGACGAACACATCTTCTAATTGGTCGAGCAGATCTCATGACAATCCAAATAGGTTTACAAGTGCGGGTTTTCAATTTGCCGTACCATCGCAGACAGCCGTCGGCGTGACACTTTTGCGCGCATAATCGCTCAATCACGAACAATAAATTCGTCAAATAAAGGAATAATTTTAAAAACTTTATGACATTGTAAAGAACATTATCTTGTCGTTCCAGTGATATTAAATATGTAGTATTTAATACGGACTTAATGATGTAAGGGCTGCGTGACCGGTGACCTGTCGTAGTTTAGTGTCAAAACTGGCCAGATCCAACAGCCGCAGCGGCTGCTGTGGTAATGCTACTTAGAGGGTTGAATGAGTGATGGAAGGTATGACTGGAAGGAACAGCAGATGCAGATGTGCTTAGAGGGTTGAATGAGCGATGGAAGGTATGACTGAGATGGAACAGCAGATGCAGATGTGCTTAGAGGGTTGAATGAGCGATGGAAGGTATGACTGAGATGGAACAGCAGATGCAGATGTGCTTAGAGGGTTGAATGAGTGGTGGGAGATATGACTGAGATGGAACTGAAGAGAGACTTGATGAGTTTGGGAGTACAAGAGATGGGGGAATGGAGAGTTACTGGAGACAGGTGGTGGAGACAGGTGGAGGAGACAGGTGGTGGAGACAGGTGGAGGAGACAGGTGGTGGAGACAGGTGGAGGAGACAGGTGGTGGAGACAGGTAGAGGAGACAGGTGGTGGAGGAGACAGGTGGTGAAGACAGGTGGACGAGACAGGTGGTGGAGACATGTTGAGGAGACAGGTGGTGGAGACAGGTAGAAGAGACAGGTGGTGGAGACAGCAGTGTGAATCAGTCACACTGATGGAATAGAAGAGAAACAAACATTGAGGCCGAGTATAATGGCTAGCCTCACTCAGGACATCATAATAGTTACAAGGCCAAGTAGGTAGATTTCACCCCCCACATGTATCAATGTCAGCTCTGTTTACCTTCCATTAATGATGTCAACAGGTACAGGTAACACAATGATGTAGGCAAAATTATTACACCTGACCAAGCGTGAATTTGTCACAATAACAAATATGGGGAAATCCCAAATATCAGAATACTATAGTTAACAATTGTACAATGTTTTAAACTGCTTTTTGAAATGCTGATAAACATTAATAATTATATATCTATATTGTAAAACAGATCAAATCAAAAACTTTCATTTTGCATGTATAATATATTGTATATCCGAAACTTATTTTACCTGGTAAAGGCTTTAGTCGAACGTATGACGTTGACTTCATCAGTACCGATGATGCTGAATGACATGATACATTCGACGAAAGCCTTTACCAGATAAAATATGTTTTAGATATGCAAAATGAGTTTTTTATTTGAAAAAGAACTATCCTGAAGAATGTTCAGTAATTATGAAACAGTTCGTCCTCTGTTTGTTTGTGCCCCCACATCTCTGTCAGTTTTGCATATATCGGGCTGAAATTTTGCATGTGATCTAGCGGGCCCATTGAAATGGTTCATATATTTAGACATTTTCAAAATTCGTCCAGGGGGGTGGAGAACTTGGGGGGCTCAATATTTCAAAAGGCTGTATGTGGAGTTCCAGCTACAGAATTTCATGTTTTTCTATATCATCGTAATGATAATTATGCCATCTACAAATACGTCGCTGGACGTTTGAAAATCCTCAGCGTTTAAAATGCACCAGGTCTACCTGTCGTTGGTCACATCCACACGCTTACAAGTAGCGCCCTCTTTCGCATTTCAAATATTTCCTACAGATAGAGCTATATGTCATTTAGTCATTTAGTATCGGAATCTTCGCCTGTCAAGTTAGTATATTATAACAAGTGAGTTTTAAAAGTTATATCGGATAATTTAATAACTAGGAATACAACATATCTATATTATAAAACAATTCGTTCCGTTTGTTTGTGCACCCACATCTCTCCGTTAGTTTCGCATGTATTGGGCTGAAATTTCAACCCAACATTCGCTGTTGCTGATTACATCAGTTAGATGGGTAAGCGATTAAGATTTCTGGCAGAAGGTTGTCCTAACAACTAGGCCAATGACCAGTTACCATTTATTAACGTAGAAATATATGGGATGGATTTGGGGTGTCTGGTACATATGACTGCCTTTTTTCCGCGGCCAATGCCGGGTAACTCAGCGAGTGTAAATACATTTCATTTGGTATACTAAAAAGTATAACTTTAAAGGGTTGTGTCTGTATTAAAATTAATGCTAAAAGTAGGAGCACGAATATGAATATATATTAGACTTTATGTCATTCCTAAATATTTTATCTTATAAATTAAAGTCAGTTTTTTTCTATAAAAAAAAAAAATGTTAGATTATTTTCTTTTGTCATGAAACCCTTCAAATACTACCAGAATTGAAAATAGTTTCTTTGAACACAAAGGTCAGCTACTTGCTGACCCTATCCAAGACCAATAAAGTGGCACTGGTTCCAAAGGTCTCTTGTTCTTTCAACTGTTTACTTTCACACTCTGCTGCTGTGGTGACCTGCTCACATTCTCACTTGTAAATAAGTCAAATGTCTGTTGTAGCCACTCATAAATCACAGACTACAGCAGCCAGTGATGGATGACAACCACAAGACTTGGAATCCTTCCCTGACAGGACCAGTAAAAATCCAAAGTGTTCTACAGTTCTACTGCATATTTCCTGTCTCTAGAGAGACTGACAAATTACAGAGACTAGGCCATGGTTCAAAGGTTTGCTTCAAGCAATCACAAATCCAGTGTTTGTACCAAAATCAAACTTGATTGGAAATGTGTTCTGCAGAGTGATCCTCGACCAGCTGAAGACAACAGTTGACCAACACCTTGTGACCTTCAGGAGGAAGCTGGTTTTCAAAGCCGGAGATCATGCTATGAACAGATTTTCACATTGCGAAACATCATTGAACAAAGCAGAGAGTTCCAGATACCTCTTTTAGTCAACTTCATTGACTTTAAAAAGGCTTTTGACATTGTACAGAGTCGTTGTGGAAAATCGTGAAACTGTACGGCGTGCCAAACAACTATAAACATTTTCAAATAGCTGTACCGAAACACCAACTGCTGCATCAAGACCAACGATGGCTCCACAGACATGTCCAATATAGAGACAGGTGTGCGTCAAGGATGCAACTTGTCGCCTGTCCTCTTTGTTGTTGTTATTGACTTCATTATGAGGTAGACTATGAATGGTCTGAACTTTGGCGTTAAATGGGTAAATACTAGGTTGACAGACCTTGACTTTGCTGATGACATTGCACTACTCAGCCCCTTGCCACAGATGAACAATATCTTGAACGATAACGGAATGAGGCTCAGATTACGGAGCAGCTAGGAGAAGACAAAATCGTCAGTTGGTAATGGACCTGACCCCCACATTGCGATCGGTCAACGTGATCTGCAGTGCGTTGAGAACTTCCCCTACCTCTGAAGCTACATCTCTAGCGAGGGTGACGTGGAAGTAGAATTGCGATGTTCCAAAGACAACGTCCTATATGGTCCTGTACCACCATCAGTGAGGCTATTAAATTACATCTCTATATGTCAATTGTAATACCAACAGCGATATATGCCTGCGAGACGTGGAAGAATACGGTGAGGATATCCAAAAAATTAAGACATCTTCCACCGACGATGCCATCGGTTCATATTGGGCATATCACGGACAGAACAAATCACCAATGAAGAAGTAATGAGGAGGGCAGGTCTGGAGATACTACATATCGTCTACTACTAAGCTACTAATTATAACTATTCACTTTTACAAAAACCAGTGCCCGGTATTTGGCCAATATCCTGGTGTGCAAACAATCAGCAGATATAAGTTAACTACATTACTTAAACCTTACTCACCAGTCTCGGTATTGCCCCAGGTCACACCTTCATAAACCCTAACTCACCGTTACGACTAAAGTTACTGAAGCATCTAATGTGGCCCCTTAGCACTCTGAAAAAAACTGTGCGCCGGGGAATTTACTATGGAAGAAAAACATTTGTTTCACACTGAAATGAATTTCACACCACATGGCGTGACTTCCTAGGTTCCCTTGATGGCAGGCTAACCAAACAAATCACCATTTTATGCTTACTTTAATTCCCCAGTTTTTGCAACTTCCTTCTGTGAAGTCTGAAGAAGGTTTTACTGCTGCTGCCTTTGAACATCTGCTGCTAAACAAACCATGACCAATCAGACAGGATGGGTGTCTATTGGTGGAAATCACCCTTATCTTAGCTCAGACCAGCAACATTCTAACAGCTGTCTGGGTTATTTACATACAATGATTTATGGCACCAAGGTGTGACTTGATATAAAATGATAATAGATTTAGTGAGTATAAATAACATACTGCATGAATAGGATGATGATAACAGCATGCAGAAATAACATACTGCATGAATAGGATTATGATAACAGCATGCAGAAATAACATACTGCATGAATAGGATGATGATAACAGCATGCAGAAATAACATACTGCATGAATAGGATGATGATAACAGCATGCAGAAATAACATACTGCATGAATAGGATGATGATAACAGCATGCAGAAATAACATAATGATCCATAATTATAATTATTATAATCACAAGGGATCATCATTAGGATGATGGTAGCATATGGTCACATAAGTGAAGGGATTATCATTAGGATGATGGTAGCATACGGTCACATAAGTGAAGGGATCATCATTAGGATGATGGTAGCATACGGTCACACAAGTGAAGGGATCATCATTAGGATGATGGTAGCATACGGTCACACAAGTGAAGGGATCATCATTAGGATGATGGTAGCATACGGTCACACAAGTGAAGGGATCATCATTAGGATGATGGTAGCATACAGTCACACAAGTGAAGGGATCGTCATTAGGATGATGGTAGCATACAGTCACACAAGTGAAGGGATCGTCATTAGGATGATGGTAGCATACGGTCACACAAGTGAACGGATCGTCATTAGGATGATGGTAGCATACGGTCACACAAGTGAAGGGATCATCATTAGGATGATGGTAGCATACGGTCACACAAGTGAAGGGATCATCATTAGGATGATGGTAGCATACGGTCACACAAGTGAAGGGATCGTCATTAGGATGATGGTAGCATACGGTCACACAAGTGAAGGGATCGTCATTAGGATGATGGTAGCATATGGTCACACATGTGAAGGGATCATCATTAGGATGCTGCAGGAGATGAACCATTTAATCCAAAGTCCACCCTTCACAATACCTTACAACCTCCCACAACCCACCACCCACCTACACCAGTTGCCTTTATTCACTCTGCAGTCACCCTTTCTGTACATACTCTGAGTCACCCACTTGGTTCAGCTGTACTCAGCCAGAGCACCTAGCCACCCCACCTAGCCACCCCTCTGTACCCCCTCACTTGATTACACAATCTCCCTGTCTCCTGTCAGTGTGTTTCCTGTACTTGGGAGAATCTATCTATGTATCTAGTGCACTCACTGGCACACACTCATTCACCAGTCTAATTTGCATATTATTTTACCCTTGACATTTCCAAGAAGCAAAAACTTGTGAGATGTTGCTCAACTGATTAAACATGAGTAATTGATTCAGTGTCTCCTGTTTCTGTTCCATACAGCTGGGTTTGGACGGCCGGGTTTGGACGGCCGGGTTTGGACGGCCGGGTTTGGACGAGGCAGTGTGGCCTTATGCAGTAACTACAGTACAGAGTGGGCAAATAGACAGCTACATGGGCAGTATAGGAGTAACCTGTATTTTGGGAGGAAATATATCATGGCTTTGATAATGATGTAATTGCCCTTACATGGATGAATAGTTGTATTGTATTGTATTGTAATGTATGGGTTTTTACTAACTTTCAAGTAAAAAAGTCGTACATACAACTAGACAGTAGAGCCATAGTATAGTTGGGTGGAGTTCCACAAGAGGGCAGCATTAATGAGTTCGCACCAAAGGGCATGGGAGAAATATTTTAATGTGTCATGTGACAAAGGTTTCCCGCCGAACTGAAAATATATAAATAGGGGAGGAGTGAACCTGAGGCTTTTGCCGGTAAGTTTAGCGAGTGGAGAGAACTTTGGTTCGGGTAGAGAACGGTGATATTTTTGGTATTTGTTTCTATTTTACATTTGTGTATAAAAAGTGATAATTAATTTTATCTTTGTATTTTTTGTATACCTTGAATAAATCTTGTGCCTGAAAAATGTCTTGGCGTCACATTGTTATTTGACTAAGCTAATACTATTGTTGTACAAATTGAGAAACAAAAAATTTAGCTAATCCTCTGAAACTATGTCGCCCTTTTAAAATTCAAATTTGCTTCATGTAGCAATAAGACAGTATCTTGTTCATCCCCATGTAAACGGTTGTACCATGATGTGGTTTCACTACGACATAACACACGATATGACTATTCTTTCAATTCTAGCAACACAGGTGTTTACACAGGGATCCATTTACATCGCAATCACAGTGACAATATCATCCCACGTAAACCAAGTTTTTGATTTAATGGTTGTTGATCCGAGAACATTTTGTGTGACGCAGCAACCTGGTGGCATGTTTTGGTGTTGACTGTTTTCAGTAAACAAGATCACTATTAAAAAAAGTAGCAAAATACATTTTAAAGAGATAAATCGAGATTTTTAGCTAATCAGAATGTTCATGGAACAGTCCCCTGGTCCGTCCCATCCACACTGAACAACTGATTTGTGTCATATTTATGTGTACATCCATCTAAATTAAACTACACCACATGACATCCCATCCAGCAGTGCATGGGAATCTACAGCTATGTGTACCCAGAGGTTTTGATAATGTGTAATCAAGGCGGTGGTATTTAAGTGGGCTAACCAGGCTGGTGATACTATTCCTGTGTCCATCACAAACATAGCTGCTGGGACACTTAGTGCAGTTGGGAAGGAGCGGAAGTGACAGGGCCCTCAAACACAACCCGGGTTCAGTTGGAACATGGGGTCTGGTGGCTGCAGACTAATATTAGTTCTACACCTGCGATTGGGTCCTGTCTTGTGCAGTTGGATCTGCTGATGCATCAACTTACGACAGAAGCCCCTTCTGAAAACACAGGCATAACTGGAGACCCTAGTACAATTCCAGGTGTAACTGGAGACCCTAGTACAGTTCCAGGCATAACTGGAGACCCTAGTACAGTTCCAGGCATAACTGGAGACCCTAGTACAGTTCCAGGTGTAACTGGAGACCCTAGTACAGTTCCAGACATAACTGGAGACCCTAGTACAGTTCCAGGCGTAACTGGAGACCCTAGTACAGTTCCAGGCGTAACTGGAGACCCTAGTACAGTTCCAGGTGTAACTGGAGACCCTAGTACAGTTCCAGGCATAACTGGAGACCCTAGTACAGTTCCAGGCATAACTGGAGACCCTAGTACAGTTCCAGGCGTAACTGGAGACCCTAGTCCAGTTCCAAGCGTAACTGGAGACCCTAGTCCAGTTCCAGGCGTAACTGGAGACCCTAGTACAGTTCCAGGCGTAACTGGAGACCCTAGTCCAGTTCCAGGCGTAACTGGAGACCCTAGTCCAGTTCCAGGCGTAACTGGAGACCCTAGTCCAGTTCCAGGCATAACTGGAGACCCTAGTCTAGTTCCAGGTACACCCTTGTGACCACTTCATCTTTGCTTTACGTAGATATTACATTTTATGTAGTGAGACCAGCTAATTTTTTGACTGAAATCTATATTTTTGACTTGAAAGTTTGTAAAAAGCCAGATAAATATGTATAGAAATGTACTGCTTAATCAACCTAATTCCTATTCAAAGTGATATATTACCTCCCATAATAGTAATAAATCCACGTTACTTGCGAGAAATCCCTCACATGTCATAGGTGATAATGGGGTGTGATCGAAACTAAGAGGGTCAAGTTGATAAAGTCCAGTGTCATAATCTGGGGTAATTTCGTAAATTATCGTGTATAATACGCATTTTTCCCCTTCACTTTTTACTCAAAAGTCAGGGTGCATATTATACATGGTGGTAAGGCTAAAAAAAAATTCTATCATCAATTTATCAATGTTAGAAAACTAGTAATATTATCAAAGTCGGCGTGACGTCACAATCACGTAAACCACCGCATAAACGCAATCGAAAGGCAAGAATCACACTCCTGTAACCGTCTCTAGCCCTAAATTAGCAGCGAGAAATAACAAAGACGAGAGCCCGGATGTCTGACATCGCGAATAACACCAATGAGCGGGAAGCGTAGCCCGGGAAGCATCCCGCTATGATTATGACTAGCATTCCTGAATCCCGTGAATGATGCCCGCGACAAGGGTTGAGTGTCAACAAGTTTGACTCCCATATTTAAAGTTGTGAATGCAAATGTTGTGAATGTAACTAACGACGAATGTAGCGCATGCGTGCTTCACAGCTGAAAGTACCAGGTTTGCATGTAGCATTTCAGAATAGAACTTGGTGTTAATTTAAAGGTGAAATCAGAAAGACACAATGTAAGTCCTAGCAAGCGCTGATTTAATCAGTTGTGCAATCGTCAAGCTACAACACAAGTTACACACTAGTCACTAGCGAGTGACAAGCCGGCAGCAATGCTGTAACTTGCATAGGTGACATGTTTATGATTCTGAGATGGATTCATGGGTTCAAGCAAAATACTGAAGCTGGGGAAATTGGGGATTTATGTCAAAAGTCGGGGTGCATATTATACATGGTGATATAGACATTCAACAGCAGGTGGCATGTGCAAGTTTCATAGCTTGGACAAAGTCTGGCTAGTAATATTCACCTCTAACGCTTCAATACTTCCTGTGAGTTGAGGGCACACATCAGCAACGATAAACAAGACTAGTGTAGAGCTACATGTAAACCATCTCTCAGTCTCTAATTGGTTCTGGGTCAACACAAACCTGGATGAGACACAGTCCATATGTTCAAATCAAACTGGATAACAAGTGGCAAATCCTCAATGCTCATCACTGGCTGGCTCTCAATAACTCAATCAATTTAATTATCACTGGGAAGGCATGAAAGCCTGATTTATAATATTAGGGGTTAAGGGTTGATTTGACAGTGATATAAACTAATCTTGGGGTATAGATTATTCCCTGAGTTCAGCCAAGGGTGAGTGCAGCTTATGACAAGCTGACAGCTATATCAGCTTGGTAACTTTATCTTGGCCACACTGCATTATCTAGAGAACAAGATAACAAGTTATGATAACAGGGTGTGTGTGTTTTAAGGCACCCTTCAGTTCTGCTCCATTTGGATACACTTAGAGGTGTTGAACACTGAGTCTACTGTGTGCTGTGTCATAAACCACCCCACACCTTACCCCTTTAAACACCAGTTCATTCTGCTGGTGTAGCTGGGTGTGGTTTGTCAGACTGCAACCAATACCCAGGGCCGCGCATTTAGCATTTGTGCCGCAACGTTGCGGTTTACCACCGGAAGTTTAACAGTTAAAATTTATGTACCGCGACGTTCGCCATATTCAGTTTGAATGCTACTGATTTAGAATGCATTCAAAATGGATGCTACTGATTTTGAATATTTTTTAACGAAAATGTCGCCATCAATGCAATTAGGAACACTTTTGTTTTGTTAAATTGTCGTCATCACTGCAGTTAGGAACACTTTTGTTTTGTTAAAATGTTGCCATCACTGCAATTAGGAATACTTTTGTTTTGTTTTGTTAAAATGTCACCATCACTACAGTTAGGAACACTTTTGTTTTGTTAAAATGTCGCCATCACTGCAATAAGGAATACTTTTGTTTTGTTTTGTTAAAATGTCACCATCACTGCAATTAGGAACACTTTCGTTTTATTAAACTGTCGCCATCACTGCAATTAGGAACATTTTCATTTTGTTAAAATGTCACCATCACTGCAATTAGGAACACTTTTGTTAAAATGTCACCATCACTGCAATTAGGAACACTTTTGTTAAAATGTCACCATCACTGCAATTAGGAACACTTTTGTTAAAATGTCACCATCACTGCAATTAGGAACACTTTTGTTTTGTGAACATCTCAACTTGTCATGCTTGAGTGTGAATTAAAGCACTTAAACGCACCAACCATACGGTTAATATCATCAAGTGCAAAACGGTCATCTTTGGAGACGCACTGGCGTGTCACATTGTCAGCACGATGTCACTTTGAACGGCAAAATCAACTTCCTGGCCAAAAAGCAACATCACAGTGAGGAGCATCACAAACTCTGACCGCTGCCTTGGACACACCTGATCCACTGATCCTGCTCATTACTCCAGCTGTAAACTGTAATTATGCTCATGTTTACACCAGTGTCTGTCTCTTATTCCTAATTAACCACATTATCCACTGATTGCAATTAGTGCTGTGATCATAACAGTGGCCTTACTGCTTATTACTGGGATCTGCACTGAGAGTACAAGCATGCATACAGAGCCTGCATACAGGTACACATGCACGCATGCACGCATGCACGCATGCTCACAGCAGACATGGAAATGCAGGGTCCGTACACAATAACAGATACCAAATTCAAGGCTATTTCAAGGCTTTTCAAGGCTAACTGAAGGACAATTCAAGGCTATTTAATGGAGATTGAACTGGCACCAGACCATTGACTGCGAATTACAGCTGGTCAATAAAAGATGGAATGACATCAGAATGCTAACAAATAACAGATCTATAAGGAATACTTTGACTGCCTCATGACCTATAGATGCATGAGCTGCTAAATCTAAGTATGTAACACACATAAAAAGGTGATTGGTCAAGGAAGATCAGTTTGAATGAACAGGAAGCCTTGCATCATAAAAAGGGGTCCAGAGGCAACTGTTGTACAATATTAGCAGATGGGCAGCAGAAGTTCTCTCCAGCCAGAGGGGGGCTACTGATGAACAAAGGCTACCAAGGTCAGTGGCCAACTATAGCCAATAGCAGTGCCATGGATTATGCAAAATAAGCAGATAAGGCAACCTGGGTCTCAAGGTGAGATGCACAGGGAATGCACTGGCTACCAGTGAACAAAGGCCACAGCCAGGGCATAATCAAAGCTTTTCAAGGCTGCAAGCCAAAATTCAAGGATATCAAGGCCTTGAATTGGGAGTGATGTACTTGAAGGTTTTCAAGGATTTCAAGGCCCTATATGGACCCTGCTGGCATGCACTCTGCCTTACAGTGGACTTGGTCTATTTGCTGTCTGCCGAGAATCCAGGCCAATAAACACATCAGACAGACTTCAGACGTGTGAACACAAATACAATATGTGGACACGTTTGTAATGGGATATTTGATGTGACAGTGAAAAGAACTTATTGTACAATTATAATGAGAGCATGAATGAACAGTTTGCTGCATGCTTGCTCGTGTGACTGAACCTGTCTGTTTGCGTGGAGAGACAGGGACTGTTCTGAGAATCTTCTCATCTTGCAAAGAGGTCCTGTGTGGATAGACTGGACAGGACAAATAGAACAGACCCCTCACTCGGATAGTACACATGTCCTTGACATCACATCACAAGGACATCATGACACTAAGTGGAAAGTCGGACTGTCAATCTTCAAATAGGATTCCACCTTGCAGGAAACATATCCACTCACTGCATCTCAACTGAACAGATTGCTGCATTTTCTGCAGATAATCAGAATATATATAATTAGAACGTTGAATGTCAGGTATCGTTAGAAACTGCAGGCGCTGTCTTCCTGTTTACACTCTCAATTCTACCCACTTCCTGTTCACACACTTGTACACAACTGGATCACATTCCCACGGAGGGAGACCTTGCAAAAACAACACTTCCTCAGTCAACTACACAAGTAAACATTAATTGCACCTACACAAAATTATAATAATAATAATAATAATAATATTTTATTTTCTTAAGCGCCACATCCAATATTGTTCACAGCGCTTTACAACAATATACAATTCTGTAACAATTATCAACAATCAAAACTTTCAAAGTGTGTCGAAATGAGTGATAAATGTGTGAGTCCAGTCTTTATCCCTCCTTCCCCCCTCCCTCTCACAAGTTTTCTACCCCCCCCCCCCCCCCACAAGCCCTCCACACACACACCACACACTCCAGTGATGGGGATAAAGTTGCAAAGGCTGTATTCTGTTTTCAGTTCCCATGACAAATGCAATCAAATGCATGACACACAATATCCAACTTCAGAGGAAACCATGTCCTGGGGCCAGCAACCCAGACAGTGGGTCAAGGAAGCACATGTCTGTCCACATGGTCAGTCCACAGACAGAAATCATAATGACCCTCTGGAGCAGTGACCAGTAATTGTCCCAGTCTCCAGTCCCTGTCTGTATCCATCACTGCATCAAATCAACAGAGAAACTACAGCAGACGAAAGCAATACATCTCTTGAGTTTGCAGATTTCTGACAAAACCTGGCAGATTTTGTTTGATGTAGGTATGTTTTGTAATATGACCAGTAAAAACGGTTGTATGATATGACTTCAGTTTATACAGAATTAATAGTAAAAAATAGTGGCACATGTGTGAAAACTCGATGATCAACAATTGCAGTGGAGCTGCTTCTCTGGGTCTAGAACTCTGTACCACTGTCATAGGAGACTTTCTCAAGCTCCCTGCACAGGTCAAAGCAGAGAATAAGGTCAAGTACACAAAACTACAACTACTTCTACCAGCAAAATGGCATTAATAAATGATCCCTCATTGCACATACTTGCTTGCGGAGTCACGGGAAGGTGGCTGTTTCTTACATCACAAGATGCTTACTTTCCACTAATACACTTCATAACCAATGACAAACACCAGTCATTCTCACTGCACAGAAGTAATCCAAACGACAAGAGGAAAGGAGCAACAACAGGATCAATACAGTAGATATTACAGAATCTGTCAATGTCAATGAAGAGATTCATTAGTCTGGATGGTTCAAACGAGTGATATTCTTACTTATTTCAGTTAGTTTACATTTTTTCATATTTGCACAGAAGGAATGCTGTGATATCATCTACTGGAAGCCATCTGAGGAAGTTGGCTGTAAGCAGCCGAAACATCACAGAAAAAAGGGAAACTGACTGTGAAATAAGTAAAAAACTATCATTCATATAAAGAAAGGAAAGAAAAAAGGTAAGTTCTTATATAATGCAGCATCCAGTCCTCAGGACTGCTCAAAGCGCTTTACACTTTACTCCCTGGCAGACATGTTCAATTGAACACCATCTCGACTTCTCTGGGAAGTATCCAGCCACGCTGCAATTAATGCTTTAAAACTATTCATACACAAATATCTACCACTGTCTATAGCCAGGTACTCAGTCATACAGCTGAGTGAACTGGAGCAACATATAGTGAAAGAAGTTGCCCAAGGTTCGACACCGCCGCACAGGATTCGAACCCAGGTTCGGTTGAGAGTCCGAAGCTCTAGCCACTGCACCACGGCGCTACACGGCTGTGGCAACTGTATTGATATTGACATATATATATCAATACAGTTGCCACAGAATGAGTCTTATGATGTTATCCGACGCAAGACCAAGAACAACTTGTCCAGGCCTGACTCTCAAGCAGACAGACTTGATCGATAAAAAGAGCAGAGATGTCACAAGTTTGACGTCTACCCCAGAGCTTTGATTTGTCTGTGACAGCTGCTGTGTAGGTCATTGTATGTGGGCAGTCTGGTGACAGAGTGACATGGTGACACACAGTCACCTCTCCCAGGCCTTGCAAAGAAGACAGCTGGGACATGGCTCCATCTTCTACAATGGAACCTCTAGAGTTCTTTTAGTTCTAGTTGTTTCCAGCGCTCTGCAAAGTTCTATTAACAGACTAGTCTGTATATCTTGTGGTTAGAAAGAGGTCTCATTAAACTATTTCAGAACATTATCGCCAAGCTGACCTTTCTATGCTGGCACTGAGGGTGGTCAATGCCAGGGTGCTTGTCGTCCTCTGTGGTTCTTTTACATCCCAAATTGAGACGGGACTGACATTAATGTGATCACCGAGTCACGAGGGATGCACAGTCCCCAATGGTGAGAACCAGGCTTTTACACCAAACATACCTTGGCTGCCCAGTCCGGGTTTTGAACTGAGAACACTGGCATGCCAGGCAGATGTGTTAACCACTACACTATTGCATTCCCTGTAAGAATCAACATCAAATACCTACAACTTACTTCTCTCTATCAACATTATTTTCTGTACTGGTTAAATTAGCAACAACACAAACACTAATAAACACTTACCTGCCCAAAAAGTGATCATTCCCCAAAATTAAGAAATTCATAGAATGGGTTAACTGTGTGACTAACTTTATTACATTTGCCCCCATCTAAACTGTTCATTCAAGTTCCTGAGGACAGAGGCGCTAGAGAACTTCTATGTTTATTATCAGCATTATTATCTCAAAATATAATCTGTTGGTTTAAAATATAGTCAACATTAATTCACAGAGTAGAAGACAGTACTTGCATATACACACAAGTCACCACATACACACCCCTGTGTAGCCACTACAGTGCTCCTACACACAAGTCACCACATGCCCACCCCTGGGTAGCCACTACAGTGATCCTACACACAAGTCACCACATACACACCCCTGTGTAGCCACTACAGTGCTCCTACACACAAGTCGCCACATACACACCCCTGTGTAGCCACTACAGTGCTGCTACACACAAGTCACTACATACACACCCCTGTGTAGCCACTACCGTGCTCCTACACACAAGTCGCCACATACACACCCCTGTGTAGCCACTACCGTGCTCCTACACACAAGTCGCCACATACACACCCCTGTGTAGCCACTACAGTGCTCCTACACACAAGTCACTACATACACACCCCTGTGTAGCCACTACAGTGCTCCTACACACAAGTCGCCACATACACACCCCTGTGTAGCCACTACCGTGCTCCTACACACAAGTCGCCACATACACACCCCTGTGTAGCCACTACAGTGCTCCTACACACAAGTCACCACATACACACCCCTGTGTAGCCACTACAGTGCTCCTACACACAAGTAGCCACATACACACCCCTGTGTAGCCACTACAGTGCTCCTACACACAAGTCACCACATACACACCCTTGTGTAGCCACTACCGTGCTCCTACACACAAGTCGCCACATACACACCCCTGTGTAGCCACTACAGTGCTCCTACACACAAGTCACCACATACACACCCCTGTGTAGCCACTACCGTGCTCCTACACACAAGTCACTACATACACACCCCTGTGTAGCCACTACCGTGCTCCTACACACAAGTCACTACATACACACCCCTGTGTAGCCACTACAGTGCTCCTACACACAAGTCACCACATACACACCCCTGTGTAGCCACTACAGTGCTCCTACACACAAGTAGCCACATACACACCCCTGTGTAGCCACTACAGTGCTCCTACACACAAGTCACCACATACACACCCCTGTGTAGCCACTACAGTGCTCCTACACACAAGTCGCCACATACACACCCCTGTGTAGCCACTACAGTGCTCCTACACACAAGTCACTACATACACACCCCTGTGTAGCCACTACCGTGCTCCTACACACAAGTCGCCACATACACACCCCTGTGTAGCCACTACCGTGCTCCTACACACAAGTCGCCACATACACACCCCTGTGTAGCCACTACAGTGCTCCTACACACAAGTAGCCACATACACACCCCTGTGTAGCCACTACAGTGCTCCTACACACAAGTAGCCACATACACATCCCTGTGTAGCCACTACAGTGCTCCTACAAAGTCTTCTCAGTTTGATGGATACATCAGAAACAACTCAAGAATATCAAGACAAGAGCTTCAAGATGTCAGATGACACTGCAGGACCTTTGAACTGACTCTGGTAGCCAGATAACAACCTGGGTCATAAGCTAAACTGTAAGTATGTTTCACCTGAAACAAAAACACTAACTTCCTTTACGTTTTATTTTCCGCATGTAAATTGCTCCAGAATCAACTAAATTCATTTTGATTAGGGAACTGTAGTATTTAGTCAAAATGTTTTATTTTGTTTATTTAAAATAGAACATTTATCATTACAATATGATGATACCTGTGCTCTACTGAATTCATGTTCAAACTCTTATTGCACAAATTTGTAGATTATTTAGAAACTAATATATTAACAATACTACTGTACTGTGAGCGCACTCCTGACTGTGATGGTTGAGAGATGACCACATCTGAACACAGTCTCGGAGTCAATTCAACATTGGTTAGCTGATAATTAACGTTAAATTAGCATCAATTGTTGAACAATGCCATGATTGCAAACATATATTGTGAGTGACCCCCCCACCACTCATTACTTCTCACTGCCATAGTTTGTCTGCAGTCACTCCACTCTGTCCAACACTGATGACACCACTACCTCCTACTGTCATACATCTAACCCCCTATCACCCTGTCTTAACAATCACTGTCACCAATGACACCACTGATGACACCACTACCTCCTACTGTCATACATCTAACCCCCTATCACCCTGTCTTGTCAATCATTGTCACCAATGGCACCACTAATGACACCACTACCTCCTACTGTCATACATCTAACGCCCTATCACCGTCTTGTCAATCACTGTCACCAATGGCACCACTGATGACACCACTACCTCCTACTGTCATAAATCTAACCCCCTATCACCTTGTCTTGTCAATCACTGTCACCAATGACACCATTGATGACACCACTACCTCCTACTGTCATACATCTAACCTCTATCACCCTGTCTTGTCAATCAATGTCACCAATGACACCACTGATGACACCACTACCTCCTACTGTTATACATCTAACCCCTATCACCCGGTCTTATCAATCATTGTCACCAATGACACCACTGATGACACCACTACCTCCTACTGGCATACATCTAACCCCTATCACCCTGTCTTGTCAATCATTGTCACCAATGACACCACTGATGACACCACTACATCCTACTGTCATACATCTAACCTCTATCACCTTGTCTTGTCAATCACTGTCAGCAATGACACCACTGATGACACCACTACCTCCTACTGTCATACATCTAACCTCTATCACCCTGTCTTGTCAATCATTGTCACCAATGACTTCACTGATGACACCACTACCTCCTACTGTCATACATCTAACCTCTATCACCCTGTCTTGTCAATCACTGTCAGCAATGATACCACTGAAGACACCACTACCTCCTACTGTCATACATCTAACCCCTATCACCCTATCTTGTCAATCACTGTCAGCAATGACACCACTGATGACACCACTACCTCCTACTGTCATACATCTAGCCCCTATCACCCTATCTTGTCAATCACTGTCAGCAATGACACCACTGAAGACACCACTACCTCCTACTGTCATACATCTAACCCCTATCACCCTATCTTGTCAATCACTGTCACCAATGACACCACTGATGACACCACTACCTCCTACTGTCATACATCTAACCTCTATCACCCTGTCTTGTCAATCACTGTCAGCAATGATACCACTGATGACACCACTACCTCCTACTGTCCTACATCTAACCTCTATCACCCTGTCTTGTCAATCACTGTCACCAATGACACCACTGATGACACCACTACCTCCTACTGTCATACATCTAACCTATATCACCCTGTCTTGTCAACCACTGTCACCAATGACACCACTGATGACACCACTACCTCCTACTGTCATACATCTAACCTCTATCACCCTGTCTTGTCAATCACTGTCACCAATGACACCACTGATGACACCACTACCTCCTACTGTCATACATCTAACCTCTATCACCCTGTCTTGTCAATCACTGTCACCAATGACACCACTGATGACACCACTACCTCCTACTGTCATACATCTAACCCCTATCACCCTGTCTTGTCAATCACTGTCACCAATGACACCACTGATGACACCACTACCTCCTACTGTCATACATATAACCCCTATCACCCTATCTTGTCAATCACTGTCAGCAATGACACCACTGATGACACCACTACCTCCTACTGTCATACATCTAGCCCCTATCACCCTATCTTGTCAATCACTGTCAGCAATGACACCACTGATGACACCACTACCTCCTACTGTCATACATATAACCTCTATCACCCTGTCTTGTCAATCACTGTCACCAATGACACCACTGATGACACCACTACCTCCTACTGTCATACATCTAACCTCTATCACCCTGTCTTGTCAATCACTGTCACCAATGACACCACTGATGACACCACTACCTCCTACTGTCATACATCTAACCTCTATCACCCTGTCTTGTCAATCACTGTTGTTAACTTGGTGTTAATTTAAAGGTGAAATCAGAACGACACAATGTAAGTTCTAGCAAGCGCTGATTTAATCAGTTGCAATTGTCAAGCTACAACACAAGTTACGTAGTGCTTACAACTAGTCACTAGCGAGCGACAAGCCAGGAGCAATGCTGTAACTTGCATAGGTTACATGTTTACGATTCTGAGATGGATTCATGGGTTCAAACAAAATATTAGAAGCGGGGAAGTCGGGGATTGATGTCAAAAGTCAGGGTGCATATTATACATGGTGATATAGAAATTCTATCAAAATTTAGCAAACATCAGGGTGCGTATATACATGGGAATGTATTATACACGGACATTTACAGTAACTTA
Organism: Escarpia spicata; assembly: GCA_963995525.1. NCBI lineage: Eukaryota > Metazoa > Annelida > Polychaeta > Sabellida > Siboglinidae > Escarpia > Escarpia spicata. The sequence goes on along the minus strand of OZ023216.1, from coordinate 53,280,986 downwards.
CATCTCTAGGGAAGGTTATTTAGCCTGTATACTCAAGACCCTTCAGACTTGAAAGTCTTTAGACACAACCAATACTGATACATAGGGGTTATCGTTACTGTCACACTGTTCATTGGGGTTAGGGTGTACAGGCAAACTAACCTATTACTCACTCACGTTGTATGCCGCCATGTTACCTACAACTTGGTTTACATCCACATGAATGGGCTGTACATTGCAATGGGTTCCAGACCCACAAATGGGTTCCAGACCCACGAATGGGTTCCAGACCCACAAATGGGTTCCAGACCCACGAATGGGTTCCAGACCCACAAATGGGTTCCAGACCCACGAATGGGTTCTATTCGCATGACTGGGTTTCAGTCCCATGATTGGGTTCCAATCCCATGATTGGGTTCCAGATCCTGGAATGGGCACCATGACCTAAAATGGGTTCAAGATGACTTAAAATAGGTTCTAGTAGACACATAGATGGGTTCTAGACCCACAAATGGGTTCCAGACCCAATAATGGGTTCCATTCCTATGACTGGATTACAGTACCATGAATGGGTTCCATGACCTAAAATGGGATCTCGTTGACCTAATGTAGGTTCTAGTAGGCCCACAAATGGCTTCCAGTCCCACATACGGTTTTTAGATCCACAAATAAGTTTCAGGTCCACAGATGGGTTTCAGACCAACAAATTGGTTCCAGACTCTTGAATAGGCTTCATGGCTCCCAAAACAGGTCTAGATAGTTGACCCAAGAATGTGCTCCAGCCTAGGTATGAGACTGGACTAATCGGGTCAGCATCCTAATAAAGCCAAGAGTCCAGACACTAAGTATCCAGACACTAAGTATCCAGACACTATTAGTGTTCAGACACTGTTACCTTGCAGTTGCAGTGTCACTATCCAGTGACATTCACAATGAATGCATCTCCTCAGGAGCTGGTGACAGGTGACAGGAGCCAGCTGTCTGGTGACAGGTTCACATGGTGTCACACATGGTACGTACACTGTGTGCAGATCTGACCACTGACCAGCTACAAATGACTCACATGAAACCAGCTCCTTCAGATGTCAGAGAAAACTTGAAAGTCACATTTTCAATAAGGAATTACTGTAAATAACTGGTAGAAGTCTGGCACTGTAATACAATGAACGTTTATATATTCATGTGTCAGCAATATATATATATATACTGTATGAATCACAGTGCCACATAAATAGTTACCGGCTGATTATGTATACTATTATATACATGTATAATGCCACATAAATAGTTACCGGCTGAGATAGTATAGTATTGTATACAAGTGTAGTGCCACATAAATAGTTACTGGCTGAGTATATATAGTACTATATACATGTGTAGTGCCACATAAATAGTTACTGGCCGAGATAGTATAGTATTGTATACATGTATAGTGCCACATAAATAGTTAACGGCTGAGTATGTATAGTATTGTATACATGTGTAGTATAAATAGTTACCGGTTGAGATAGTATAGTATTGTATACATGTATAGTGCCACATAAACAGTTACCGGCTGAGTATGTATAGTTTTGTATACATGTGTAGTATAAATAGTTACTGGCTGAGTATATATAGTATTGTTTACATGTGTAGTGCCACATAAATATACAGCCCCAATATCCACAGCAATAAAGTGGGCAAAAACAGAATATTGACTGAAGAGGAAGATTGGATGGCAAATGATTTCACTGCTGTGATTCACACAAATGGTCCGTCTCCCCTCTCTTGTTACTGTACATATTATTATTATTAACCAGTGCTTAGCAAACGTCAACTACACAACATCAGAACCAGGAGTGAGTTGATTCACACTTGGGCTGCTAGTTACAGTATATATCTAATCTATCATATTCATCTAGAATTTTAGCACATAAATTGATATTTCATTGTCATAATTGTCTACCTGACTGAGGTATATATGTCAGGCCAAAGGTCAGATTAGAAGGCCTTATGTCAGACAACCATCGACGTTATGAAGTAATAACAATGTGTGTGTGTGCGTGCATGCGTGCGTGTGTGCGTGCGTGCGTGTTGTGTGAATGTGTGTGTGTGCATGTTTGTTTGTTTGTGAGGGTAGGGTGTGGTGTGCTATGTGTGTGGGCATGCATGCATGCATGTGCTTGTTATTGTGAGAAGTATGTGCATGTGCGCATGTGAATCACATGCATTTGTACACAACAGTTTGTATGAGAGGTGACACAAAAAAGGTTGCAAGCAGTCAAAGTGATATTTAAACATCTTTGTATAAAACAGTTTTTTACATTTTCTTTAGTCTATTGGACCACTGCCCAAGACACCAATTATGGTAGTAAAATGTCAAATGTCACTCTTGTTATCATGCAAAATGTCACCAGAAGCCACCAGCAACAGCTGACAGTGTGACAAGGTTGAAGCCAATCACTTGTCCACATCTGAGGTACTTCAGCAATGTAAATCCCTTTGATGCGAGATATAGATCTCTCAACCCTGTTGTTAAAGTTAAACATACTGACACTAGATAGAGACCTAGACAGTACACAAACCCATGGGAAGGAAACACAATCAAAGTAGGAATCAAAGAATTGGAGTAGAGAATACACAGGTAAGGAGAGTTCACAGCCTGACTTTGGCAGATAACTTTAGTTGGGTGTATTAACATCTTTCTGGCAAATAAATACAATACACAACATTCATCCAATACCCAAGACCTTCCATACACTCATCCAATACCTTCAGTACACTCATCCAATACCCAAGACCTCCAATACACCTCCACACCCACCCCACAACACCCCCCCCCCCCAAGCACCCAGTGGTTGTATTAGAACAGTTGCTGGAGGTCAGTTACTCACAGTTCCTAGCAGAGTGAGCCTTCTAGAGTACAAACACTCTGACCAGCCAACCAGCTGTGTACAGCCTGGGGCTGTCACTCCAGTGAATCAACAATGACCATTTGTCATCTTTATCAGCCCCATCAGGTCAGTGCTGCAGGTCAGAAGTCACTAAACTGACGGCAGGAAAACAAACAATGACACATGTGTGAACTAATCATGATATATTGATATATACATTTCCTATCTATGATGGCTAATGTACCACGCCCCCAGGCGGGTTACAAAGTAGCAGGGAGATCATAAAGAGATGGTCTGAATCCCCAAATTATAACTGTGTTAGATTACACTGGGAATAGATATTAGAGGGAGTGGACTAGCCAGGCCTAGGTTCCCACAGCTGGCCTAGTGCCAGGGACCAGGTCACTTCCATTAAATGTTGCTATCTGTCAATGGGAAGGGGCTCTCATTCCAATATCTGATCCAATAAAGAGACTACTCAACACTGTTGCTGTGTACACTGCAGACATTAGCCAGGCACTGCATGCTGGGATAGAAAGTACAACTCTTTACAACATTACATTACCTAATTATACTAAGGTAGATATCACTGTATTACCCAAAATGACAGGCAATGATAAATATGTAATGAAACCAATGAAAATACAATGTGAGAGAAGTAGAAGACACCAAGTGGAAGACAGATACCGTACTCGTTCTATTAAGCGTACATGCCCTAATTGGCGTACACCCCCTTTTTGGTAGCATCCGACCCCGTGACAGTGATCTCAATGCCAACCTTGACTGTTGAATCCATCATTGTGTTTTAATTTTGTACCAATATCACACTAGATTCAAAGCTGGGTGATGAAACAACATCAAAAGTCCATCTAAATTATCAGATTTTTAATGTTCTGGTATCCTGTTTGTCGTGTGATATTCATAAATCACTTGTCAGTCACCTCTGCTGAGACGGCTGTACTCGGGAATCACAGGAACCAAAGAAAATGGGTGCACACCCCCCCTGTACACTTATTGGAACACTAAATCTGACATATTTTCATGTCTCAAATATTTGCTAAGCGTACTGTACGCTTTATAGAACGAATATGATAGATGTACTCATGTAGTCTCCACTCACCCAAGGAAACATGTCACCTGCCACGGAAAGTAACTAACTCCCAAAATTATGAAATGGAGTTTTATACCTTTTTAGATTCCACATATCATAAGCTATAAAATGACCCCTCATTTGTTGAAATATCTTCAGTAGTTTTTAATTTATTGCTAAATATTATGCAACTTCAAGCAGCGACATTTTGAGAAACGAGGCCATTTTGGCTCATATATTGTCTACTGTTTCTGAATCTGTGCTTTCATAAATACATGCGTTTTATTAATTTTGGACTATTTGTCAAGGAAAATAAAGTAGTCATTGAAGGATGAGATGACAAGGCACGCATTTCTGTTAAATCACAAAACATGACATTGACAGCTATTTTAGCTCATGTGCAGAATAGACCTGTAAGACTTTACACCCATTTCACTGTGATGTCACATAAATGTCTGTTTCTAGAAACTCCATGCTGAACTCCTCCTTTGAGCACTCTCTCGTTCCCTCCCCTACCACAGGGGCTACTTTGTTATTGTTACCATGCCATCTGAATACAGCTGACCACCAGTTACTAGTGGTCAGCCCACTGTTGATGTCTTATCCAAACAGTTTAGGGTCTGAGAACCAACTACCTGATGACAGTGGGACAGGAGATATCAGGTGTTTGAGCTTCTGCATCATTGCATCAAATCTATACCTTGGTCTTTTATGCTAACTTTGGGGGCAGTCTGGTAATACCCCCTCCCAGGTGCTGAGGTCCACCCGCCTCTGTCTAGTCACCCCCTTCTATACAAGTCACGGATCTCGGATGGATAAATCGTGGAGCGATAATTCAGAATCAAAATAATGGAAATTGATTGATCACACTGTGCATTCACACATTATTGTCATCAATTTGTTGATCATTAATATAAATCAAACAATCTTTGGCAACATTTATTAATCAGAACATCACTAGTGGTAGGTCTACATATATATATATATATATATATATATATATACGTATATATATATATATGTACCTCCAAAGATGGTACATGTGCAGTGTGTCAGTGGGCCAGTGACTGCCCTACAGACCTGTAACTGTTACAGACCCTACAGAGGTGTCTGGTGTCCACAGGTCCTGTTACATCATTAGAAGTCTTCAGGGACCAAGACTGGAGGGCTGTGGCACAGCTGCAGCAGATAAGACTGCAGGCCAAACAGATCCAAACAATGAAGTACCCCAATAACTAATCCGACAGAGGGCGCTGTGATGCAATTCGGGTCAGTCATTGTAGGATTGTTGATTATTCCAAAACGATTTTCGCCACTGACGCAACTGCATCTGCACGGTCATCTGCACGGCCATCTGCACGGCCATCTGCACGACCATCTGCACGGCCATCTGCACGGTCATCTGCACGGCCATCTGCACGGCCATCTGCACGGCCATCTGCACGGCCATCTGCACGGCCATCTGCACGGCCATCTGCACGGCCATCAGCACGGCCATCTGCAAGGCCATCTGCACGGCCATCTGCACGGCCATCTGCAAGGCCATCTGCACGGCCATCTGCACGGCCATCTGCAAGGCCATCTGCACGGCCATCTGCACGGCCATCTGCACGGCCATCTGCACGGTCATCTACACGGTCATCTACAGACCATCAAATATGCTGACATGATGCTAATTCAGTTGAAAGATTCTTTGAGGAAACAAAATGGCAAGCTTTCTGGAAGAAAACAAGATTTGATAACAAGATAAGTGACCTTAAGTCTGCAGACCGGTAGGTACTTTGATGTGGGTAAACCCCTGTCTCCACAAAGGAGCAAACATCATGACATGGCTACCGTACCATCAACAGAACTCTACGATCTACCTCGCAGCCTCGCCTTTTGCTCGTACCGGCCTCACAAATTGTTACTCATGGTGATCACCGTTTCGCGGTTTGCTCGGCGGTTCTATGGAACAATTTGCCTCCCACACTCAGGACAGCAACATCATTACAAGTGTTTAAAACACTTTTGAAGACACCTTTTTAAACAAGCGTTTTTATAATTCACTGACGAGGACATTTTATGTGCTTTCTATTGACAGATATAGTTTTTGTTTTATTAGTTTTTTTCTTAACATATTTATGGTTATTCTTCTTGTATAAATGAATGTATTTATAGTAGTTTTTAAGAATGTCTTAATTTATTTAAACGTTTTTTTAATTATCTCTCTTTTTTTAGTAACTATATTTAAGGTAATGTTATATTTTTTACATATTTATTTCTTAGTTAGCATTTCTTTTTATGTAAAATACTATTACATATGTGTGCATGTATGTAAAGTGCCCGAGGGCAATTTTAATTGATTGGGCGTTATATAAGTACTTTTTATTTATTTATATGACATTGTAACCTACTACTTAGAAATAAGTCTTACTTCCATTGGACTCTACCTCAGTGAGATGGCACCCATTGCCACCTTTATAATTAAACAAAGTTACTCGAGCCTGGGAAAACAACAATGCTTGTCTCGCTCGTGTAGGTAACTACCTCGGTACCCTGTACTGACCAACAAATTAATAACAACCAGGATATATACGGTACCCGATGTACCGCTCGTGCAGGCAGCTACCATGTACTGCTCGTGCAGGCAGCTACCATGTACCGCCCGTGCAGGCAGCTACCATGTACCGCACGTGCATGCAGCTACCATGTACGGCTCGTGCAGGCAGCTACCATGTACCGCTCGTGCAGGCAGCTACCATGTACCGCTCATTCAGGCAGCTACCATGTACCGCTCGTGCATGCAGCTACCATGTACCGCTCGTGCAGGCAGCTACCATGTACCGCTCGTGCAGGCAGCTACCATGTACCGCTCGTGCAGGCAGCTACCATGTACCGCACGTGCATGCAGCTACCATGTACCGCTCGTGCAGGCAGCTACCATGTACCGCTCGTTCAGGCAGCTACCATGTACCGCTCGTGCATGCAGCTACCATGTACCGCTCGTGCAGGCAGCTACCATGTACCGCTCGTGCAGGCAGCTACCATGTACCGCTCGTGCAGGCAGCTACCATGTACCGCTCGTGCAGGCAGCTACTATGTACCGCTCGTGCAGGCAGCTACCATGTACCGCTCGTGCAGGCAACTACCACAGCTCCATGCACCCAGACATGGTAAGTTCTAAAGACATGCAGTCAGCCAGTGCAGAGTTGTAAGTTGGTCTTGTACCTGGTATTTTTCCAGTTGCAAGCTGGACTGGTTCCTAAATCACCTCTCCTGCCAGATCTGCAACCCTGATGGCGAGGCCAACCCTCTCATGCTGTCAAGTCTCATTCTCAGATAGAAGAGCATTCCGCTTCCAGGCCATCGTCTGCCAGTCTTGTTGCATTATCTCCAATTCCTGCACATCTTCACAATGCCCATTAAACTGACGTTCTGCGTTTGCCAGTTTCTCCCGCAGAAACCTGTTTTCATGTTTCTGCTCTCATAGTTGCTGCTGTTTGCTTAACTTGAGCAATGCACACGCACTCTTCTACAGGGTCGAGTCACGTTCCATTTCCACTAATGATTCCTGCTTTTCCTGCAAGCCTCCTCCAGCATGGCGTCGCCCTGCCTCATGTAGGTGACATCACATCTGTGCAGCCACGTACCCATTGCAATACACCTAGTGCACTATAAATACATCCACAACAGGGGATTACAACTATGTAGCCTCTCGTGCCCTGACATTCACATAATGGCTAAGAGTAGAATATACATGTAACCATCTATTGTCAGAAACTAGCAAAGGTCTGAATCAATATCCCCATTATGATATATTTATGACAATATTACTAAGTACACACACACACACACTACTACTATATATATATACAAAAATCAATTACAATGTTAAAATAGTGTCATGGCCATCCATGACACTATCATTACACTTACTGGCTTGCTCCTGCAAGACAGCTACACAATGCATGTAAATGATGCACTGACGCATATAAATTATGATCTAGTGCATATAAAAATTATTATTTCAAATGAATACTATCAACCAATGTTAAATATGAAAAACAAATTGTAATGAAATCTTAGCATACTCATCATAACAAAATATTACATGTTGAATAGTAGCAAACTAAATTACACCAGTTTACATTAACAATTAATGCTACAATACATGAATACAATAATAACATATGTATGATGAGGTACAACAAAGTAAGTCACTGTCAGAGTCAAGCGCTATTCCAATGACAGTGCCACTTTCTATTTCATAGACAATGCCACTTTCTATTTCGTAGACAATGCCACTTTCTATTTCGTAGACAATGCCACTTTCTATTTCGTAGACAATGCCACTTTCGATTTCGTAGACAAGCCACTTTCTATTTCGTAGACAATGCCACTTTTTATTTCGTAGACAATGCCACTTTCTATTTCGCCAATGACAATAATATCATCATAAGTCGACTGAGGAGGACTAGGTCTAGCCGGCTTGTGGCTAGGCGTGGTAGCCGCAGGCGTGGCAGCCGCAGGCGTGGTAGCCATAGGCGTGGTAACCATACGGGTGGTAGCCATAGGCGTGGTAGCCATAGGCGTGGTAGCCATAGGCGTAGTAGCCATAGGCGTAGTAGCCATAGGCGTAGTAGCCATAGGTGTAGGGCTAACATTCTCGCCTGGCTCGCTAACAACGGCAGACCTTCCAAGTCTTTTTAGAAAATCTTCCACTTTCCCGCTTTGTTACAAAAATCTTCCATTTTTTATGGACATGGCCGGTGATCACAGCGCCACCCAACGAGAAAAAAACCCAACAAGATATAGTTTGAAACAGCACCGTTTGGTGACACAGTGACATATTTGGTGACACAGTGACATATTTATTTACCTTCCGTGTCACTTTCAACTGTGGATGTGTTCGAGGGTTGTTTGTACATCCTTTCACACTCGTCCTTCACCTATTAAGTTATCAGTTTAATTGGGTACTTATTATACCTAAACCACCAATGGTATGCACCAAAGATTGTTATCATTTACTATTCAAAATCTGTCACATGTCACTGAAAAGCTGCCTATTTATCTGCTTATTTTTCCAAACTAGTGATTTTGTCTTCGAATGTTGTACTTTTTTGTGAAGAATGTAAAATAAGTAATTTATCATGGCAGAATTGCACATAAATTTGTAGACATAAGATACCTGTAATCCTCTCAAAATCGATACAAGTAATCCATACAAAACGCGCTAGGAGTTGGTATAAAAGTTAAACCACCTTTCTAACTAATCTTATCAAAGGTTCAGACATGATCTGATGATAATTAATCTGCTCAGACATGGTTCCTACACTTCAAGTGCAGCAGTGAGTAATTGTCTGTAAGTGGTTGGCTGTCTCAGCTATGACGCCTCAACGCTTGGACATCACAGATCAATACTGCCATGTGATTGTCCACTGCCTGTCCAGTGTGTGCAGACTGTCTAGAACAGATGCTCGGCCAGTTAATGGTCAGTTTCTGTATACGAGCACAGCTTAGCTTAGTTGGCGAATCAGCACTGTGATTAGTAAATGCAACATGGCTGAATGCTTCCCAGAGAAGATAATTTTTATGATGATGTTTGAATGCCGGGGGGGGGGTGGACTGTATAGTGCTTCAGATACTCTCTTTGGAGGGTTTGTCACTACACAGTTGTCAACAACACAAGTCTAGGCTTACAGACCAGACGATATTTCTAATGGCCTCGGTGTCACAGCCTTACCCCTGGAGTAGGTACATTTATGTGTTCATTTCATATTCATAAGTAACACCCAGATATGATTATTGCATGCCAAACTTAACTAGTCTCGCAGGTTTCTTTTTGAAGATATTATTTTAATGAAGTTATGACTATTTCACACTAAAACAGTGCAACCAATAATGTTGTCATTAAAGTAAGCTTCTCCCTTCAATTCTCCCTGGAGACACTGATTTTATGTCACGTAAGTGAAAAAGATTGTCTCGATTAATGAAATAAATTCTTTAAGTTCTGTCTCTTCAACTGTTTTTACGACTGTGAAAGCAGAAACTCTTGTGTGATCCACTGAATGACCTCTGGGATATCTGACAATGTTCAGCATTTTATGACCAATGCAAGACCAGGAGGTAGCAGTGATTCCACAGTAACTACCACAGATACCTCAGTGGATGTGATTAACTCTGAGGGCTTGCGCCAATAACTGTCCAATCAATAGCAGCAACACATTACAGCCGCAAGTGTTATTGTCAGAAATGAAATAATCTTTTTTGTGTGCATCATTTATTGCCACACATTGACGGCGATTGGTAAATGTCGCCGCAATCCTGGTTCAATCTATCCCTCATTCATTCTTCCTGGCTTTAGTTCTGTCGGACCAATCATGAATTTAATCAAGTAAAGTGCAAAAACTGCAATACCGCTTAATTGTGTGCAGAAACAGAGAGAAATTTCCAAACAATCAGTGGCAATGACCCGTGGGAATATAATGTTATTACACAAGATTTCCACGGAGACAGACTTCCAGTTTGCACTAAAGCTGTGCTGCTGGCTCACTTCAGGCAACGGGACAACTGAACCACACAGAATCTGGCTGGGCAGAAGATTAAGAAAAACATTAATTTGGACCTGAATAATGTGTTTGTTAGAAAACGTTTCATTCTGTGTTCTGGCCAGGCTGTTCGGCATTATAAAGCTATAAAGACATGAAATATCCTTAGAAAAAAGTTAGATTTTAAACTGAATGATAATGAATTTCAACGACCTGCATAATTACCCTGATGTCAAGCTGAGTTGAAACGCTGATGCTAAAGTAAAGTTTTTTAGCACAATTCTCATTCACATTTGATATGTTGACCTGCCTATCTGATTCCAAACTAACTTTTTGAATGCATCTCTCATCCAGGTTTGATGCACGCTGTCAGTGCGCATCTTTTCAAAACCTAGTTGCAAATCAATATAGGATTGTAATTAGGTAACCAATCTAACGTATCACTTGTCAAATGTTGCAATATGGCTATGAGAATAATTGTTCATTGGGACAGGGAAAAATTGATAAACTGGGCTACCAGTACTAGGGTTTCATTCTCAATTAAAATTGCTGTGCTACAATTTAAAGAGGTACATCTTGATTACAAAATATATTTCTTTATGGTATTTTGAGGAACATTGCATCCTTAATTCTTCAGTCAAAAAATGAAATACTTGTAACTCAATGATAGACTGAATATTCCTTGGAGCCATGAAAACATTAATGGTTGAAAATGATATATATATATATAGTATATATATATATATATATATATATATACATATGTATGATTTTGATTATGAAACATTAACGGTTGGCCCTGGTGTCATATGTATGAACTACCTGGTTTGCCCAGCAAAACAAGGGGAACTGAGAGAGAAATATAATATCTGGAATGTGACAGACCTCAAGATGTCTAGTGTTGCTGATGTTACCTGCCTTGCAAGACTTGCAGTAGGTGAAGAAAACATGTAGACTGATGCAAACACTTGATAATGTCAGGGAGGGGATAACGTTCCAACTGCACTCTCTACCAGGTTTGTCATCCCATTGCTGGACACTCACTACTTGCAATAATGAAGGGTCTCCATGTAATCTGCAATAAATGCCAATCTGGGCCAAATTTCTGAATAGGTGAAAAAGTCAGGATCAATTAATTTTAGTCTTTGTAATAAAGTATTTAGGCCAGTTCTTATACTGCAGTGTCTGAAATTAGCAAAAACGAGGGAGGGAGGGAGGGAGGGAGGGAGGGAGGGAGGGAGGGAGGGAGGGAGGGAGGGAGGGAGGGAGGGAGGGAGGGAGGGAGGGAGGGAGGGAGGGAGTATAAAGTATTCATTCATAATTCTCACAAAGGACTACATAAATGGTACAAATTATCTACCAACTGCAAGTGCCAGCGACGCAACTTTTTTAACCGAACCGACAGATACACAGATGTAAGTCTTGATTGAGCTGTATGTCATAGGATGCTTCCTACATGTATATATGTCACTTGGACCTTGGTCTGTAGCTTATTGCTTTGGATGACAAACTTTTTAAACCTAGCTCAATCACTGTCAAGTTTTGTGGCATAAACTTGCTAGAATGTGTTGTAACCGTGTGCGAGCATGGCGAGGCATGCATGGAACGCAGTCTGTCTCACTCGCTGTCTCACTCGCTCACACACATGAAATATTGTCAGGCCAAGCTACGTCACCAAACATTTTGTTGCGCTTGTTTTTGTGTGGGGTGGGGCTGGTATTGATACTGATCCTTGAGTTTTGTTTTCATTCTTTTTCCGTCACTGATCCCTTTCACTGCCGTCTCCACCACCCCTGTCAATTACCCCCCACCCCTACCTCTCGTTCTCCCCTCCCTATCCTGCTAAATACCCTCTCACCATCTTCCCATCTCAGTGGTGGTCTTTTTATTCTCGTTACATTCTGAGAGACTTCAGAGGCATTGCAAATTAAATTTCATACTTTATTATTTGTTCTCAAGTTCAAAATGTCAGTAAAATGAGGGCTGCAACTCTGATATCTACCATCCAAACGGAACTGAAACATGAGATGTGTAAGTTAGAAAAGTTATAACTTTGAAGTGCTGATGAAATCATTCATGCTTGCTGTCTGGGACAGATGCTGACCTGAATGCTATGGGGCCATGGCCGCTCAGACTAAACACCATGTGCATTCCCACAAACCTGACAGCGGCTGGCAGCAATGGCAGAGATAACAGGGAGTGTGCGTGGGGGATAGGTGACATCAAGAAGCTCTCTAGGTACAGATAGCTGCATCCTCCTCTGGGTGAGATTTTATGATCCATCCTTGTAGATACACACAAATACAGTGCCATGGAATGTGTTGAAATTACTGGGATACTGCAGCAAACCAAAGAAATCCTTTCATTGGGTACAATATTAGTCTTACAGATGGAGCAGTCAGTTTTAGTCGTAAACAGATATTGGCCTGTCTAGGAAGTCATGTCTGACATACCTGCTGCTGCTATGCTACATGTTTGTTCAAATTGTTCTAAACTGCAAATGTACAAATTATCTGCTGATATTATGGAATGTGTTATGTAGTTACGATGTGCACAGCAAATCAAAGAAATTCAACTAACTCTTGACACAAGAACCTAGCATGCCTAATGTGTGAACATGTAACTTAGTTAATAACTTTATTTGATGACAACTAAAAAGCCTATTACACCCAGTACTTTTGCTATCAGTTGTGGTTAACTTAATGTTGTGTGGACATGTGGTTCTGGGGGTATACATGCCAGCTGGGTAAACTAGACTTCTGATAACCCTAGCAGTGCACAAACAGGTTCACCCACAAAACCACAGTTGCAAAAACAGAAACAGAAACCAAAAACAATAGACATGGAAAAAATACTTTTTGTAAAAGTAAAAATGTTAACAAGATTGCCATCCCAAACAACAAACTCCATGTATATATATATATGTTTATGTATATGTATATGTATATGTATATGTATATGTATATGTATATGTATATGTATATGTATATGTATATATATATAATATATAATATATATATATATATATGATATTGTTACTGCCTTCAAGTAGACAAGGAAGCCCCTGGTTCAATCATTCAATGAGAGACCAACCTTTCTCCATCCACGCATACATACTGTATTTATCAATGCTGCTCACATAGAAAACTGCTATTTACATAAACCATCAGGATCAGTGGTCCACTGGATCAGTACACCTCTGCAATGTCTGTAATCACATTAGAGTGATTAACTAGAGAAAAGAGCACAGCAGCAATTAGTGCCCACCAGTAGAGGTCAATCAAAGGCTTTGTCTAATCTTCCTTTGGACAACCACATGGATTGTTTGACCTATCAGTGTAGCTGAGTTGACCACTTGACACTGGAGCAGATGTTACATGGTCAGTCAATCAGCTGCAGTCTCAACAATACACCAGACATCAGAATCATCTTCTCATCTGTGCATTATGTGTGCATTATGTGTGCATTATGTGTGCATTATGTGTGCATTATGTGTGCATTATGTGTGCATTACTGTACAACTGCGAGGCAGCATTTTTTCCAGGAATATTTATAGAGCTTTACAATCAAATCAAAGAACTTTGCTAATTATTATTTATGTTACTAATACTAATAGAAAGCCACTGAAGCTAACATATTATTAAACTTTAATAATTACAGACAGAACTGAGAATCAATGTTTGAACAGACAAAATGAATCATAATGTAAAAAAGGTAAGTTCCTATATAATGCAATCAATATCCAGTCATTAGCTCAAAGAGCTTTACACTTTATTCCCCAGCAGACATGTTCAATCGAACCCCATATCGACGTCTTTGGGAAGCATCCAGCCACGCTGCAATTAATGCACGAAGACTATTCATACACAAATATCTACCACTGTCTATAGCCAGGTACTCATTCATACAGCTGAGTGAACTGGAGCAACATAGAGTGAACAAACTTGCCCAAGAGTTGACACCACAACACAGGATTCGGACCCAGGTTCTCTCAGTTGAGAGTCCGAAGCTCTGGCCATTCCACTACTTTCATGAGTGAGTAACCGTCCAGGTGAAACCACTGTCAGCCATATCTGGGCTGTCAGCTAATTTGATTTTCACAAAATATTACAGATCAACTATGTATTCTTCTCAGCCTCCTGACTGATGCCTTTCACTAGTATCAATGTAAGCTGCCCTCTCCCCATGTGATGTCATTCGTCAGCATCCTGACTGATGCCTTTCACTAGTATCAATGTAAGCTGCCCTCTCCCCATGTGATGTCATTCGTCAGCATCCTGACTGATACCTTTCACTAGTATCAATGTAAGCTGCCCTCTCCCCATGTGATGTCATTCATCAGCATCCTGACTGATGCCTTTCACTAGTATCAATGTAAGCTGCCCTCTCCCCATGTGATGTCATTCGTCAGCATCCTGACTGATGCCTTTCACTAGTATCAATGTAAGCTGCCCTCTCCCCATGTGATGTCATTCGTCAGCCTCCTGACTGATGCCTTTCACTAGTATCAATGTAAGCTGCCCTCTCCCCATGTGATGTCATTCGTCAGCATCCTGACTGATGCCTTTCACTAGTATCAATGTAAGCTGCCCTCTCCCCATGTGATGTCATTCGTCAGCATCCTGACTGATGCCTTTCACCAGTATCAATGTAAGCTGCCCTCTCCCCATGTGATGTCATTCGTCAGCATCCTGACTGATGCCTTTCACTAGTATCAATGTAAGCTGCCCTCTCCCCATGTGATGTCATTCGTCAGCCTCCTGACTGATGCCTTTCACTAGTATCAATGTAAGCTGCCCTCTCCCCATGTGATGTCATTCGTCAGCCTCCTGACTGATGCCTTTCACTAGTATCAATGTAAGCTGCCCTCTCCCCATGTGATGTCATTCGTCAGCCTCCTGACTGATGCCTTTCACTAGTATCAATGTAAGCTGCTCTCTCCCCATGTGATGTCATTCGTCAGCCTCCTGACTGATGCCTTTCACTAGTATCAATGTAAGCTGCCCTCTCCCCATGTGATGTAATTCGTCAGCATCCTGACTGATGCCTTTCACTAGCATCAATGTAAGCTGCTCTCTCCCCATGTGATGTCATTCGTCAGCATCCTGACTGATGCCTTTCACTAGCATCAATGTAAGCTGCTCTCTCCCCATGTGATGTCATTCGTCAGCCTCCTGACTGATGCCTTTCACTAGTATCAATGTAAGCTGCTCTCTCCCCATGTGATGTCATTCGTCAGCATCCTGACTGATGCCTTTCACTAGTATCAATGTAAGCTGCCCTCTCCCCATGTGATGTCATTCGTCAGAGGTTGTCAGATTTATGTGATTAATTTGATATTGTTATTGCAGTAAGAAAAAGGCCAAATATGACAACTGGGAAAATAACCTATATTAGCTAGGGTAATTGCCTGCGTAATATGAGACCTGTCAGGAATGAAGACACACGTACCTACGTCACACACAGACCCGGCAATGAGCTACACAGCCGTCAGGAATCAATTTTCACAAATGCTAAACGGTTGAGTGAACTGATATGATTCCTGTTAGCCAGCTGTGATTGCCCCAGTGTCACCCATCCATGACTCCATAACTAAACAGTATTGATCCGACCTACCACCAACGCATCGTTTATACAACATGATGCGCACTAAGCGATCCACCACCGCTGACTTAACTCACAAACGGCTATTATTGTCACATAAAACAGAGTTAAACGTATTCGCTGAATAACTGAGTACCCTCGAGAGGATGAAATCAGTTCCTCGGTGACAATGTATGTAAATTATATCCTAGATCAGGAGGCAGAAATCGATAAACGGAATCTGTGCTCCGGGACGAATCGACAGCCCAGATTCTTGAGAGGGAGAAAGCAGGATTACCCGACTAAGGCCAACTCCGAGGACTTTGATTGCTCACAGATTACACACTGCAGCTAGCTTATCGATACTCTCGCAAAACACATCCACAGAATTTATCTAGTCATGGTTATCAGTGCATCATTGCAATAATGTTTGGTAAGAACAGATTAATTAAAAAGTATACGTTACCAGCGAAGTACCTGATTGTTTTACATTTTTTATTTTTTAAACTTTAAACCAGTTTAAAAGAAAATTAAATGAGTTGATTAATCATTTCATCAATCAAAATACATAATTTTAAACAGTATCACTTAAAATGTAAAACTTCACTTGGAGTTGCAATAACTGAATTGAAATAATAACTTTCACAAACTCATGATTTAATTCTGATGTCCCTGAATATGTTTTCTGCTGGAACTTTTGAAAATTATAATGAATAATGAACCAGAGCTAATTATTATCATTGTACCTCAAAAATCATATATTCTGTTTGTTTTTAGAATAATGATGACCGATTAAACTCACCTGTGCTCTAACACCACACACTTTGGTGAGTATGCAAGAGTTCCACTTGAATGTCACTCAATTGTTTTATTGCACATTTATGCAAAACACTGCCTCCAATCCATTGGAGCATGCTCTACCATTGTAAGTTCATAATTACTCAATCAGTATCGACTGTCTTGTCTTCCAAGAAATTATACACGCATCCTACTTTTCAAAAAATTATGTCCTGATAAACAGACTTACCTTCTTTACATTTCTAGAGCATCTCCTCTGTATAACAGCTAATAAACTCTGTCCAATTGTAGTTCTTCCTGCTCAGTGGTATTCTTTCATGCCTGTTTGCCTCAGGCTCAGTGCACCAAGAGTTTGGATGTACACATTGATTCTCACCACTGAGCACAACCACTGTTTATTTATAATCTTCTTCCATTGAAACCAGGCTACTTGGATCACAACAGGGTCACACACAAAAACACCAGACACTACTAAGATTACGAGTACAACTTATTTAGACTTGCACACTTGAACTGTCACTTTTTACTATCTAGTAGCTTTCCAATGTACAAATACTACAATGTATTGTCCTCCGAGTCACTGGCCATTGTCTTGATAGCTCAACAGTGCATGTCTGCTGAAGAAATGGTGGTAATGACCATGAGCTGTTTAGTTAACACTTGGGTCTGATCTACCCTGTGCTCTGCTTCAAGTTAATAAAAACTGGGTACACTGTACCCATAGGCATAGGTATAAAATGTTCAGCTCACCTAGCTGAATAGGAAGCTGGAAACATGTTTGTATTGACACAAATCAAAGCTGATGCTAACTGGAAGTACCTGGTATGAGCAACTGTCATTGGTAAGTATTGACAATTGTCAAAAAATATTTACTAGCGCTTACTGATACAGTCCGTGTCAGCAGCCTCTACGAGTCTATTACGTATTCCTATTCACTAGATTACTGAATGTTGGTGTCAGTAGCCTCTATCAAAAGATTATGGAGCCTCAGATATATCCCTGAAATGAACACTGCATCCCCTGTCAACATATCATCTCCATTCAATCAATCACTTATAATAAGTGATATCATGACATTCCAGTGGAATGAAACTCCCTGCCTGCCCTGTATTGAACTATGTATACAACAGAATCAATAGAATGTCTCCAGCACACACTTACATATGAACATATGGCACGACTGCCAGACGAAGGCTGAAGCCACTCACCTCAAAGGCCCAGGTGCAGGACACTCCGGCGAAGCGCTGCACGCACCGGCCGATCTCGACGTCCTCGTGCGTCGTGTATAGGTTCTTCAGGCAGTAGCTGATATGCGGCACGACGAGCTGCAGGGTGCGGCGACTGAAGATCATGCCAGGCCCGCCCATGCAGAAGTTCTCGTCGCGGTCGAGACTCAGCTGCCCAAATTCGTCCTTGTTGCCGAGGCCCGCCTGACCGATGAACAGCGGCCGCGAGCTGTTGACGGAGTGCAGGAAGACGGACAGACGGTCTCCCTTCACGTAGACGTCGTCGTCCGCCCGCATAAACCACTCGTAGTCGTCGATGAAGTAGTCGTGCATGTACTTGAGCAGCAGGAATGACTTCTTCTGCGGCGGGTAGGCGTCGTCCACCCCCGGGATGCCGACCACGGGGATGTCCGGGGGTGCGTCCTGCTCCGACCCCTCGCTCGAGAAGAACATCACCCGACCGGGGATGGTCGTCGCCCAGGTCTGGTGGGCAGCGACAACACGGGTCTTGAGGAACTTTCGTGCCGTCATGACGCCAACGAATATCTGCCCCTTGTTACTGGGCGAGGGGTTTCCCCGCTGCCCCTTATTCCGAAAGTGTGCAGGCGCATTATAGTAGTTATTTTTAGAGTCCGATAGCGACGCCGACTGGCCGAAGGCTTCGCTGCTGACGTGTATGCACGGTGCGAGCGCCTGTTGGTAGAACATGCCGAGCAGGAAGCCGCACAACATGCCGGCGATCGTACGGGCATACACGCCGCCCGACAACTTGTATCGTCTGCTGGCCATAGTGGCATCTCTAGACCGTCGCGCCGTCGCCAGCTTCCACGGCGGCGAACAGACAACAAACAAAGTCACTCCAACTCCGTCCCCGATTACTAGAGATGGCGCCCGGACGCAGCATCACCGCCGCCTGTGTCTAACAAACTTCGCCATAACATCAAACTGACCGTTCCCCCGCTTTCATCACGCTCGCTATTTCCTCACGTCGATACTCCGCTACGGATTCCATCAAATGCGCCGCTTAGCAGACGTTGCTCTCATCTTACAACCGGCTGCCACCACCGCACTGCCCAACACAGCCACAGCCGCCTCGCCATCTTTATACTGACGTCATGCTACGCCACGCAGGGGGGTCACTCCGCCCACACAGCAAGCTGAGGTCGGGGTGCCTGCGACAGGTTGTCGTCGCGTTCATCAGTGATAATACACTCCGCATTGAGATCGTTAAATATGATGCCGCGTGTGTAAATCAAGACAAACAACTACACCTTTCAACAATGTTCACATTCACGCTAGTGCGCAGGCTTACGCAAGCAACAAAAGGTGTTCTTAATTAACTAATTGCTCGTCTTTGGTCAATAGTTGCGGTGTTTCTATCTAGGTTTCTGTATTTAGCGTGTATATAACAACGGATGTTCAGATTACGCCAAACTTATGTTTATGGGAACACATCCATCCTACAGTGTTTTTCTGGTTGGTCACAAAATGGATCCCAACCAATCGGATATCAGCCAAGGATAACGTACTCAGCTACAACCCATGGCTTGCGTTTCGTGCGAACGTGATGAGGCGGCCCTTTTTGTAGAGCATTCATTACAAAAAGAGGGAGGGATATACTTGCATGAACATGGTGGGAGAGAGAAGGTTGTGGCGTCTTAAGCCCAGAGTATCGCACGCATGCATTTCTACGTATACGTGTGTCATTCAGGTACAGATCTCAACCCGGCATCCCCGCGCGTCTACAGACCCACCTCGATTGCCACACGTACTTCTACAAGGTTGTAGGCTACCACACATGCATGATTTGGTAACAGAGCTTCAACGCAGTTACATGGTATATGTCCTGGGTGGATTGTAGGCGAACCGTGACGGATAGCAAGTGTGCGTCGTAGCAGGCCTAAATAGATAAACGAAGGCGTTTATGTTTTAAACATATTATCACCCACGCATGCAGTATGGTCAAATTACGATAGTTGCGCAGCTTTGGACTGTAATTGGACGAGAGCGATTACATAAGAACTAATTTCGTTGACAACGTTGCAAACCAGTACGCGCAAGTCAAAGAAGTGGCAAAGAATGTTACTAAGTTAGAGCTCCCAAAATTTACTCCGATTCACGTTACACCTTTGTCGTTATTGACTGGGCCCTGGCTCCAGACGCCAACAAGTTGAATAGGTAATGTTTTAGACTGGGCCCTGGCTCCAGACGCCAACAAGTTGAATAGGTAACGTTTTAGACTGGGCCCTGGCTCCAGACGCCAACAAGTTGAACAGGTAACGTTTTACTTATTTTTATATTATAGTGACTTTTTGCAATCTGCGTATCAATGTAATTCTACTTGATTGCACTGAAAGTGTGTTGGTCGGAGTATAACTACATCAGAATCGACCAAGAATATATTTTTTGGAGTTTAACTACGTGATAATTCAGTTAAACGGAAATATGACTTGATTGTGCTTCATTTGTGGGTATTCATTAATCCACCGCTTCTTTCCATCTTAATCCGGTGGCCATATTATGATTGCAGATATTGTTCGACATTAAAACCAAGGAAGGAGTCAGTGTTGAACGATCGAGTAAGGTTAGAGAACATATAATTGGGTCCATAATATGTTTTTATTTTGATTGGCGTAGGATCTAGTGTCTGTTTTTGTCGAAAATTAACTTACAGCAAACACCACTTTTATAATATTCACGAATGACGTATAATTCCTTCTCCATTTGGCATCGGAGGTTTGTCGCTTTGTATGGCAATCTTGTCAATTGGGGGTCTAACTCTAATTGTTTGTTTGGGTTTGAGTTCTGAGTATAGTCTAATGGGTCTACATGGCACAGTATCCTTGGAGAGGACATGAGACATTCATATATTCACACACTAATGTAGCCTAAGCGTTGAAACGATGGAACGATGATAACACTAATAGATTATTAGTCTCATCATCCCACACAAAACCGCAAAGTGAATTGGGTGTGAAAGGCCAATTGGGTCTACCCCGCCCCTATTCCACCCTTTGTAACCGGCAATTGAAGACGGCGTGTAGAACCTATCGCGCGATCGGCGTTACGATAAACGATCTGCCGACAACGTCGGCTACAACAGAAGGGCATGCGACTACCGTTACACAATTTCACAAGCAGGGATGTCGGTTTATTACCTAACAACACACTGTTAGTTCTACGTTCTGTGAGATTTCTGACTCTGTATAGATTTCTCGAACCTTGCGGTAATAATTAGGCCATAATTACGACACAGTCGCCGCATGGTAATTAGCTCGAGTCTAGACCAATCATCCGCGTGCCGTCTTTAAATACGCCCCACGTCCCGACGAAGATTGCTGCAGTTGGCAATCGACGAACGCGTGTCTATTATGATTTATGCTGCGGTCCAGTTGCGCTCGTTTAAGTCGTAAGCACGACTCGGCGAACTGGAAAAGTTCACGATCTTCTCGAGTTTACCACTTGTAAATTTATGTATAACTGGGTCAAGTAGGGGTTACGATGTCGTATTCTCGGTATACAGAAGGTGATCGGGACGCTGCATAATCTACGACTGACAGGTGGAGACGCCTTGCGGTCGCTTCATACGCCTATATTTATATATATATATATGTGTGTGTGTGTGTGTGTGTGTGTGTGTGTGTGTGTGTGTGTGTGTGTGTGTATATATATATATATATATATACACCAGCCGCCGGCACCTTATGATATATTCTACTGGTAACAAAAACGGTCTTTTTCGAATACAAGCCTCGTAATTTTCATAGACTACGTAGACTGTCTAGTGTGTTTTCACAGACTACGTAGACTGTCTAATGTGTTTTCACAGCAGGTCTAAGCAGTACCGTGTACCTATGTCTACATTATATCGCCATCATTTATACTTGTGATTGTGTTATAAACTGGGTCTGTCGCTAGGAACGCCCGACACGTTAATTCTTGGTGGCATTAAAACGCAATATTGTATTGTTAATTAAGGAGCACCACACGACCGATGCAACGCCGTGTTTGTTGTTTACCAAAGACAGTGCGTGTTTTGGGTTTCTCTGGAGCCGTTCTCGACGGGAGTTCGTCTGGAAGCGCCACGCACCTAAACACCCATAAACAGTCAATATTTGCCTACCCCAAGCGTGGCTGCCGGTGTCTGGCTGGGCCGTCTAGCCCTCGCTCTAGTCTATCCGTTGGGACGGTGCATGGGAACGTACGTGGCACGGAGGCGGCATTGCGGACAAAAACTGGCTGTCCGTGTGGGGGTAGACCACCGTTGGTACAATCCGCGTGGAGACAGACTATCGTTGTAGCATCCCGTGTGGGGATAGACCACAATTGGTACAACCCGCGTATAGACAGACTATCGTTGTAGCATCTCGCGTGGGGATAGGCCTGCCGGAAGTTGTTTCTTAGTAGTAATCATCCGAGCGTTTCATTATATTCCAAAAAAAGTAATATGTGACACTTTTTATAATGCAGTCCTCGCTGTCAATTTTTACAACAGTTTTATTAATTGTACGAGAGAATCCCCCAAACCTGGCTATCATCAATGTCCGTACACGCACAAGCGTCGTGTTTAAACGTACTTGATCCGTGTGCAACAGCCTCCGACCCACGAACTCTTGTTGCTGCTATTGTTATTGTTGCTGCTGCTGCTGCTGCTGCTGATGATGATGATGATGATGTTACTACTACTGTTGTTGTTGTTGTTGTTGTTGCTGCTGCTGCTGCTGCTGCTGCTGCTGCTGCTGCTGCTGCTGCTGCTGCTGCTGCTGCTGCTGCTGCTGCTGCTGCTGCTGCTGCTGCTGCTGCTGCTGCTGCTGCTGCTGCTGCTGTTTATTCTGCGCCGTGGTTGTTGCTGCTGCCACGGTGCCCGTTTCTGATGTCCACGCTACAGTCTGCAGGGGCGTACCGAGGATTGATATCCGTGGGGTCAGGGGGCGTTTGCATCCATCACACTCCTCTGTCGACGGGCTTGAACTACTGGGGGAGCGTTGCGCATTGCTCCCGTTCGGCAAGTTTTTTTATCGAGCTTTCCTGAACAGTGTACAGTCTAATCCATGGGCCGGCAACCTTTTTAATGGAAGGCCATATAAGTGACTTGGGCTAGGTCAGCGGACCACACATGTATTTCTTAATATTGGTTACAATTAGACCAATCTGGCTCAAGTGGATCGAAGATGAACTTACATATTTTGGAGTTGTTATTATTATGATACACCAATGGCTAACTTTGAACAATTTCCTATTGAAAATACGCATCATACAAGGTCCGCGGTGTTGTGCATCTGACATTTATTTTCACAGGTGGTTTTTGTGGCTGGATGTATGGTTAATTTGTAGGCACCTATTATAAGATAATACCTTGTAATATCCCGGAAAGGGAACTAAAAACTGAACTAACAAAATTCAGGCTGATGCATAGATGTGTAAAACAGTTAAGACTTATATACATGGAAACATAAAGGTATGAATCGATTATACCAAGCTGTGTTGAGTACGTACCACTTCATATTTATACCAAGCTGTGTTGAGTACGTACCACTTCATATTTATACCAAGCTGTGTTGAGTACGTACCACTTCATATTTATACCAAGCTGTGTTGAGTACGTACCACTTCATATTTATACCAAGCTGTGTTGAGTACGTACCACTTCATATTTATACCAAGCTGTGTTGAGTACGTACCACTTCATATTTATACCAAGCTGTGTTGAGTACGTACCACTTCATATTTATACCAAGCTGTGTTGAGTACGTACCACTTCATATTTATACCAAGCTGTGTTGAGTACGTACCACTTCATATTTATACCAAGCTGTGTTGAGTACGTACCACTTCATATTTATACCAAGCTGTGTTGAGTACGTACCACTTCATATTTATACCAAGCTGTGTTGAGTACGTACCACTTCATATTTATACCAAGCTGTGTTGAGTACGTACCACTTCATATTTATACCAAGCTGTGTTGAGTACGTACCACTTCATATTTATACCAAGCTGTGTTGAGTACGTACCACTTCATATTTATACCAAGCTGTGTTGAGTACGTACCACTTCATATTTATACCAAGCTGTGTTGAGTACGTACCACTTCATATTTATACCAAGCTGTGTTGAGTACGTACCACTTCATATTTATACCAAGCTGTGTTGAGTACGTACCACTTCATATTTATACCAAGCTGTGTTGAGTACGTACCACTTCATATTTATACCAAGCTGTGTTGAGTACGTACCACTTCATATTTATACCAAGCTGTGTTGAGTACGTACCACTTCATATTTATACCAAGCTGTGTTGAGTACGTACCACTTCATATTTATACCAAGCTGTGTTGAGTACGTACCACTTCATATTTATACCAAGCTGTGTTGAGTACGTACCACTTCATATTTATACCAAGCTGTGTTGAGTACGTACCACTTCATATTTTGTAAATGTATTTCTGGTATACTGATATAATAAACAGTAAAGCTACAAATAATTATGTGTTGTCGTGTTAGAACATCCTGTGCAGTGGCTGATGGTGGTTTCCTTGCATCATCTGTCCTGAGACAGGTTCCTGACAGTATGAAAGCTAGTCAACTTCATATATGCTTGATTTAATTTAGAACAATACATATGCTAGCAATGTATTATTGAGCATTACACTGATCAATACAAAAATGATCAAATCATTATTACATGCTAAAATATGCATAAGTTAACAATGGTATGTTAGCAAAGCACAATATTTTAAACATGCATATCTCTATAACAGAAGCGACTTTGTTGCGGATCTGTCCACCCCCGACACTCCAACCATCGTCATAACCGTAGCACGCTGTGTTTTTCGATAGCGCTATACATAAAGGCTGCACTAGGCACATCTTTCTCTGTCAATTTAATCACCTTGCCCATTACATTCGATGCCTTTTTCTCTGCGTTTGTCCGCGCGGAGATTCCCGAAAGTGTTCCCGCCAATCAGAGCGCACGGAGCAAAAATAAGTAACGTCATTCGTGAACTGCTCTGTTATATTTTGACTAAGTGGTCCACGTCCAAGTGAGCTAGGCATGTGTGATCAGTTTAAGAAAAAACTGTTCCTTTGGCATGTTCGTTTGGTTGCAAGATACACCTCAGTGAATGTCACTTTGAGTGCTACAGAGCCACAGTTTGGTGAACTTCTTCTACACAGCTTCCGGCGCTTCGTCGACTACAACGGGTTGTTAAATATGGGCAACTACGAACTCTGCAAACTCCCGCCTCAGCCCTCAGCAGCTCAGTGAATACTTCGTATTGGTGTCCCACCTATCTGCTTTGTTTTCAGTATTGAGGAGAAATGCAATAGTTGTGTTTCCCACAATCGTAACTTAACTCTCGAAAGCTAAAACGAACTGGACGAAACGAAATAGAAGAGTTCTTTGTTTGGATATAATCTTCCCTTAATTTAAAAATTAATCAGATTGAGACGCGCCGCGGTGTCAACGAGAGGCACCTGGGGAACAAGGATGTCCGGAGGCTTCACGTTAGGAAACGTATGTTCCACGGACAAGCTAATTTAACGCCATGTCTCAGATTGTGCAAACAACAGCCAGCGCACTTTGCAGTAGTATAGATCTTCATTTTTGCGCATTCGCCTCTGTCAGAAAGCGCTTGAACTGCTGGAGGTAGCCGACCCCTGGTCTAACCTATTATGCCACAACATTTTAGCATGACTGTGACTAAACACACACACGCACATGCGCGCACACACACACACACGCACGCACGCACACACACGTACGCACGCACACACACACACACACACGCACGCACAAACACACACACACACGCACGCGCAAACACACACTCACACACACGCACACACGCACACACGCACACACGCACACACGCACACACGCACACACGCACACACGCACACACGCACACACGCACACACGCACGCACATACACACACACTCACACACACACCACACACACACACACACACACACACACACACGGACCAGTTTACATCCAGTGCTGACCCCTGCCGTTAATAGCGCAAACTGTACGCTCACCCGCACCCCATCTAGCGTATCATCTGGTACAACCAAAATCATGGATGCAGGATCCCCAACTCCTAGTTGTATGCCTGCCTACTATCCTGGAATGTCCGGGAGTCAACTGAATTTAGGTGTATTTCGTAATCTCCCGGAATACATGCGAATCTTCCCCATTTTCGCTGAAAATCTCTAACATCACCTCCCTTCTTCGAGACAGCGCGACAGCACGGCAGGCGTGCTGAAACGTGTCAGCGCGAAACGGGAAGCGTGTAGATATTGTTATGCATAGTTTCCGGGTCATTTACTACATAATAAATATTTACGTTTTGAAATATAATAATTGAACAGAGGAATCTGTTCATAATGTTAATAGTAATAAAATGTCCTTAATATTAAAATAAATATATCGAACGCACCGCCAAATCGTGTTTGCTAATTAAGCGCGAAACAGACAAGATGATGCGCCGGCATTAATTATGTGCAAATTGTAAATAAAACATTCCAGTTGTAAGCAGTCGCTACTGATACATATTGCGTAGGCCCTGCTCAATCCATCACTGCCTTGAAGTTGAGCTGGTTATTCCCAAGTACTAGACTATGAAATGGGTCGAGCGTCCTGCTCCCTAGCACCCATGGCTGAGTTCGGGTGAGGGAAAAGCAACTTTGCGTGTAGCACGTGCAGTCGTGCAAAATGGGCAGAATCCGAATTTTCTGCTTGAGGCAGGGCCTGGGTTGACGTGAGAACCACCGAACACGTTGTCATATAAGACCTTAAACTGGAGGACGAGGCTGTGGAGTTGATTTGACTGGATTGTTTTAGTTCCCCAGAGAGGGCGAGGCTGTGGAGTTGATTTGACTGGATTGTTTCAGTTCCCCAGAGAGGGCGAGGCTGTGGAGTTGATTTGACTGGATTGTTTCAGTTCCCCAGAGAGGGCGAGGCTATGGAGTTGATTTGACTGGATTGTTTCAGTTCCCCAGAGAGGGCGAGGCTATGGAGTTGATTTGACTGGATTGTTTCAGTTCCCCAGAGAGGGCGAGGCTATGGAGTTGATTTGACTGGATTGTTTCAGTTCCCCAGAGAGGGCGAGGCTATGGAGTTGATTTGACTGGATTGTTTCAGTTCCCCAGAGAGGGCGAGGCTATGGAGTTGATTTGACTGGATTGTTTCAGTTCCCCAGAGAGGGCGAGGCTATGGAGTTGATTTGACTGGATTGTTTTAGTTCCCCAGAGAGGGCGAGGCTGTGGAATTGCTTCGACTTAATTGTTTTAGTTCCCCAGCGAGGGCGAGGCTGTGGAATTGCTTCGACTTAATTGTTTTAGTTCCCCAGCGAGGGCGAGGCTGTGGAATTGCTTCGACTGAATTGTTTTAGTTCCCCAGCGAGGGCGAGGCTGTGGAATTGCTTCGACTGAATTGTTTTAGTTCCCCAGCGAGGGCGAGGCTGTGGAATTGCCTCGACTGAATTGTTTTAGTTCCCCAGCGAGGGCGAGGCTGTGGAATTGCTTCGACTTAATTGTTTTAGTTCCCCAGCGAGGGCGAGGCTGTGGAATTGCCTCGACTGAATTGTTTTAGTTCCCCAGCGAGGGCGAGGCTGTGGAATTGCTTCGACTTAATTGTTTTAGTTCCCCAGTGAGGGCGAGGCTGTGGAATTGCTTCGACTTAATTGTTTTAGTTCCCCAGTGAGGGCGAGGCTGTGGAATTGCTTCGACTTAATTGTTTTAGTTCCCCAGTGAGGGCGAGGCTGTGGAATTGCTTCGACTTAATTGTTTTAGTTTCCCAGCGAGGGCGAGGCTGTGGAGTTGCTTGGACTGAATCGTTTTATTTTCCCAGAGAGTGCGAGGCTGAGGGATTGCTTGGGTTGAATTGTTTCAGTTCCCCAGACAGGGCGAGGCTGTGGGGTTGCTTGGGTTGAATTGTTTCAGTTCCCCAGACAGGGCGAGGCTGTGAGGTTGCTTGGGTTGAATTGTTTCAGTTCCCCAGACAGGGCGAGGCTGTGGGGTTGCTTGGGTTGAATTGTTTCAGTTCCCCAGACAGGGCGAGGCTGTGGGGTTGCTTGGGTTGAATTGTTTCAGTTCCCCAGACAGGGCGAGGCTGTGGGGTTGCTTGGGCTGAATTGTTTTAGTTCCCCAGACAGGGCGAGGCTGTGGGGTTGCTTGGGTTGAATTGTTTTAGTTCCCCAGACAGGGCGAGGCTGTGGGGTTGCTTGGGTTGAATTGTTTCAGTTCCCCAGAGAGTGCGAGGCTGTGGGGTTGCTTGGGTTGAATTGTTTCAGTTCCCCAGACAGGGCGACGCTGTGGGGTTGCTTGGGTTGAATTGTTTCAGTTCCCCAGACAGGGCGAGGCTGTGGGGTTGCTTGGGTTGAATTGTTTCAGTTCCCCAGAGAGTGCGAGGCTGTGGGGTTGCTTGGGTTGAATTGTTTCAGTTCCCCAGACAGGGCGAGGCTGTGGGGTTGCTTGGGTTGAATTGTTTCAGTTCCCCAGACAGGGCGAGGCTGTGGGGTTGCTTGGGTTGAATTGTTTCAGTTCCCCTGAGAGTGTGAGGCTGTGGGGTTGCTTGGGTTGAATTGTTTCAGTTCCCCAGACAGGGCGAGGCTGTGGGGTTGCTTGGGTTGAATTGTTTCAGTTCCCCAGACAGGGCGAGGCTGTGGGGTTGCTTGGGTTTAATTGTTTCAGTTCCCCAGACAGGGCGAGGCTGTGGGGTTGCTTGGGTTGAATTGTTTCAGTTCCCCAGACAGGGCGAGGCTGTGGGGTTGCTTGGGTTGAATTGTTTCAGTTCCCCAGAGAGTGCGAGGCTGTGGGGTTGCTTGGGTTGAATTGTTTCAGTTCCCCAGACAGGGCGAGGCTGTGGGGTTGCTTGGGCTGAATTGTTTCAGTTCCCCAGACAGGGCGAGGCTGTGGGGTTGCTTGGGTTGAATTGTTTCAGTTCCCCAGACAGGGCGAGGCTGTGGGGTTGCTTGGGTTGAATTGTTTCAGTTCCCCAGACAGGGCGAGGCTGTGGGGTTGCTTGGGCTGAATTGTTTCAGTTCCCAAGAGAGGACTAGGCTGTAAAATTGCTTGGGTTGAATCAGTTCCCGAGAGAGAGCGAGGTGCGAGACAGTGTGTTTCGTGTACTAAACTACTGTACTTACCATAGACGGTTTCTTGTAACGTAGTTTCAGTTTTCTCCGTGTTTACCTTGAGCAGTAGCTGCCACGATTAGCGTCGAATCCTCGATTTGGGTTGCGTTTCATAGTGGCGTCTGAGACGTCATTTCAGTGGAATCACATGTATTGACATAGTAGAACACGTTTGCGTATATTTTGTAATACTACGTAAATTCTATCGTATGTTGTTTTAGAAAATAAATATCATTTGTTGTGTTGATTCATAATAAAAGTTTACAACTTTGTTTCTTGTTTTCCTGGCCGGCGCTATAATAAAAAATTATTTACTGGTTACGTTGCATTGACGTACGACGCGACGTCATGTTTGAGTACGTCATCGTAAAATGGGAGGTTCCGCGCTATCCGACATTGAACTTCTCCAACCTGATCAGATACATTATGGAAACATTTTATAATAACGTCAACAATTGCAAATACACGCGCGCGGTAGTATTGTGCGTTTTTAGCCCCTCTGTTACTTTTACTATATATAAATGACCTACCCATGCATGTGTGTTCCAATGTCCGTCTGTTATACAGACCCGTCCAAAACAGAAGGACCAGTTGGCCTTTCAAACCGACATAAGGGGTCAGCACACTGATAGTTTTCCCATTGGCGACCATGTTAACATTTTGTCTGATTATAAGAAAACGTGACCTATAAAATGTCTTAAACTTCTTACCTGCTGTTATCATCATCTCATTGACATGCTGGTCGAGTTTAGTCAAAATCTAATATGTCTAGCTCTTGCAAAATGCCTGTATGTATGACACCCATCAATATGTACAAATGGATGCAGGCAGTAATCTGGCTAAAGGGTCAACTAGCCAAATTGCTGCCAAATACCCTTCCGCTTAGTAAAATCAGCTAAAAATACATCATTTTACTGACAACAGTTTCTACAATCACACCTAGAAATCTGACTACTCAAATGCACTTATGTCAGAGCAGGTGAATATTGTAAAAAGACAATTTACCGAAAATATACTGCACTTTTTCGTCTGTAACCAAGCAGGAAGTCTAACAGTGTCTTGACCCCTTAAACGCTCTCAATAAATGGGGAAAAGATTGGGGTATGCACTTTAATGCAACAAAGTGCAATGTAATGCGAATCGCCAGAACTCCAAATTCAAATACATTATCCAGATCATACTCACTTGGCAAGCATATACTAAAACAAGTTGACACAAGGAAATATCTTGGGGTAATGGTCACAGACAACCTATCCTGGTGAATACATATCTCCCAAACTTGCAACAAAGCCAATGCCACTTTATCATTCTTAAGAAGCAATCTGAAATCTTGTCCGCAGGTTCTAAAAGAAACAGCTTATATTACCCTTGTTCGTCCCATTCTAGAATACGGCTGCATCGTATGGGATCCACACCTACAACAAAATATAAACACACTCGAGTAAATACAAAGAAGAGCAGCCCGCTTCGTAAAAGGCAACTACAATCACAATAGTAGCGTGACAAACATGTTAAACGATTTAGGTTGGTCAAACCTCGATTAAAGGAGAAGAAACCTCCGATTATTACTCATGTTCAAAATTGTCCACAATCAAATTGTCCAAAAACATTTTAGTACCTGCAGACAGACGCACACGCTCAAATCACCCTGTCAAACATAAACACATCAGAGCCAACACTGAAGAGTATAGAAACACATTTCCCCCCGCACCTTAACTGTATGGAATATCCTAGAAGTGTCATTAGTTAATGTAAAGGACGCCCCCCAATTTAAGGAACTGCTAGGCCGTGCGCAATGCTCATAAAGCAGCCAACATCATTGGCGCGATACCGAGCTGGCATTTGCCGGTTATTAAACAGAAACAGAAAATGCGTGCGTATGTGTGCGTGTATATGTTATGGGAGGAAATATTCTTCGACACACACATCACAACGTCTGGATCCCAACCAATATAGGTTGTTGAGGGTAAATTTAACATGTAAACATTACACGGCCGGGAGCGTATTTTGACATTTCTCTCATACCTACAGATCATTTCACCCCATCTTCCAGAATATAATGGTACATTGCATTTAAAAGTTGTGTGATGTTTATTTTAGGGTTTCACTTTAGAATAGTTAATGTACAACCGTAGGTACCGGAATAGGGCCGCAGGGGGCAACTGTCCTCCGTGGGATTTCTTTTAAATGTGAATGTTTATTTTTGTGGCGATCGTCAATGGCGGGTATTTTATGAGACGATTAATATGTATTTTTGTCGACCGTGAAAGGTGTGTGCAATTGGAGGGCAGACATGTGGTTTTCTGCCCCCCTCCCAGTAATAGACGGCGCAGCGGCGAAAAATGTCCAACAACACTTTTTTTACACAGCCTTCACCAG
Organism: Escarpia spicata; assembly: GCA_963995525.1. Classification (NCBI taxonomy): domain Eukaryota; kingdom Metazoa; phylum Annelida; class Polychaeta; order Sabellida; family Siboglinidae; genus Escarpia; species Escarpia spicata. Next base: position 53,249,389 of record OZ023216.1, on the reverse strand, counting down.
TGAATTGTAAGTTGTAGGACAGGCTATAATTATATTTTAATTAAAATTAGTAGATTATTAAATGTTCACAACAACAAAACACCAACATCAACATTTCCAAGCGTTCATAGAATTAAGCAGACACATGTATATCCTTGTAATCAATTCTGAGAGTTCCCTTTGAAACAGCAGCAGAGCATATTCCTGAACATTGTCAAAGCCACTAACAAACTAATGTTGTATTACAGCGTGTCGTGTTGTTAACTAGATCCTTTTTAATATTGTACGCGATGCACACTAATGCAACATTCCTCACATCGAACATCGTGCATTCTTTATCATTCATTATTTCGTACAATAATAATAATAATAACAAGATAACTTCTATTGCGCCTAAATCCTTGGAAACCAAGCTCAGAGGCGCATCAAAACAAAAGGGTTGGTCAATCTCAAAATCCATAAGTAGTTTTTCAGTTGTCAACAGATGGGTCATGGCGCTAGGGAGCTACGGTGGATAAGCAAGGTTGTAAAGATACGTTTTTAAATGACGACGGAATTTTGTAATATTTTCAACTGATCTAACACTAAGAGGAAGCATATTCCAAAGAGTTGGTGCAGCAACAGAAAAAGCCCTAGTTCCAATGTTGGTGTTGATTCTAGGAACAAAAAGTAGGTCAGAACTAGATGATCGAAGCTGGATAGATTTTCTTACAGGAGTAAGCAATAAATGCAAATAAGATGGTTGTTTATTGGACAGTGCCTGGTATGTAATGGTACAGATCTTAAATATTATACGATATCGTACAGGAAGCCAATGCAAAGTCTTCAAAAGTGGCACAGAGTGAGAAAAACGAGGAGATCTTGTAACTACTGTTTGTATCAGTTTGACAAGTACAGTGATGTTAGTAACTATGTTCGTTATTACTGGTCGAAAGAACACATTTAAATACATACATGCTGTAGTAACGTCACCGACAGCAAAGGCAACATGGCGAAACGTAATTAAAGTGATACTGTTAGTGTTAAAAAGGCTGAAGGCAGGGAATGGATTCAGTGGATGTGCACACCAGTAGTGTTTGTATGCAAAATGCAAACACAGGCAGATAAGTCACACATAACTGAAACACCATTAAAATCTACTGCAATTTTCAAAACTGAATTAGATCAAATTACCAACTTTGCATGTTTGCATTACAAGATTAAGAGTCCAATACTGCTGCCTGCTGGTCACAGTATTATCTACACTACTAATTATAAATGTGATTACAACACACACACGCACGCACGCACTCACGCACACACACACGCACACACGCACACGCACACGCACACGCACACACACACACACACACACACACACGGACCATTGTTATTATTACTACCAAAACCGGGCGCCTCACAGACCGAGTTTCCGACAGTAGAGGCAGATGGATGTGTAATTAAGATGACCTCTCTGTGTGCCAGACGACTGGGCGAGGCGACTGGCCGGACAAGTGACGTATCTTTCCATGTGGGTCTCTTTCGTGGTTCAGCAGCTAGACCCCTCCTCTCTAGGGTCGTAAACGGCGAGCTCCAAAAAGAATATATTTGTTCTTGAAATGTTCTCTCCCCTAGTTGTACGACTTGTCTGCGTGAGTCCGTCCGAGAGGCGGTCGGTCGGCGTGTCCGTCTATAGCATGCTGTGTTTGATGAGAGAGTCGTCCCGGCAGCTGTGTGATACGATGGCGTGGCGGCCCCTCGCATTGGCAAAGGTAGCTAAGTCATCGAGTTGGGTCGGTGCGTTTCGGCGGTGGAGCCGCGGAGCAACGACACTGGTGACAGCGGGCCCGTCTGTCAGAGGCCAGGCCTTGTCGTCTCGGCTGCTCTCCATTATCCCCATTATCACCACACAGGGCAAGGGGTGCACGCCTTTGATTGTTACCCCGTCCGTGTGTTCAATCGCACTGTGCCCCGCCGAAGAATCCGCTCGAACTGGCCTTACATGTGATTTCATTTACGCAGATAATTGATGAGCCTGATGCCGCGTCATGGTAGGTTTTTCACCATCAAGTTGACGTCAAACATCCAAACTTGAGAACGCTTTCATGTTACAAGGCATATGGACACATTTAATGTATAGGTCTATGACATCTGGCTATCGATAATATATTATTATATAAGCACAATGTTGTTTGTGGCAGTGCAAAATGTTATGCTGGGAAAAACTATTACGTCTAGTGCAGTAAACTATTACTACACTTGTACATAATAATAATAATGGAATGGTTTCTTTAGCGCCCGATATCCTCGGAATATCCGAGCTCAACGGCGCAACAAATCCAAAGGATTAAGCATTCCCATTGTCAAGTACAGGGTAAACGTCGTCTACAGATGGAATTGCTAAGAAACTAAGGAAGATAATTATGCAGTATTAAAAAGATAGAGGTTTTTAGATGACGGCGAAATGAAACTATATTTCTTACTGACCTAACACCAACAGGGAGTAAGTCCCACAAAGTTGGTGCGACAACCGAAAAGGCTCGAGTTCCAGCATTCGTTTTATAGGCCTATTAATCTGATCTGGGCAAAACATGATTTCACACAAGTAAATCATTTATATGAAGTTCCGTACAACACAACACGTATAATTAATATAGAATATACTTTAATTTCTTTCATTCCGTTTTTATGTTCAGTCTATTTCTTGGGCCGTTGGCTTCTGATATGCCAATTGGCGATGTCGAAACCGGGAAACGGTGAGTGGTGAACCATTGTCCTCCAGAGGGCGCCATCATGACGATAGCTTCTCGCTTCCTATGGCAGAACAATATTAATGGTCAGCGGCGTGAGTTTAAGGCCAAAATACTGTAATGGTAATTAGCCGATTGCTGCCCGTGGGTTGTTGCTCCACGGATGTGTGTAAGTTAGTTATTACTAAAACTATATATTAATTTAAATATATTTCACACATTTTGTACATGTAAACCGTGGTGGAAATACAATAAATTCATGTTCGTGTATCAAGCTTGACCTTTTCTATGATATATTATAATATAATATGCTTAGAAGGCTTTTATGCATTTCTCGAATGGTCGCTGAGTTTTACATAGAGAACTGACGGCGTATACGTGAAGAAAATGTGATCAAAGCTTTGAAATAAGTTGTATAATATTTTGTACCTATTAACAAACGTACCACAGACAAATACACAGGCACGCACGCACGCACGCACGCACGCACGCACGCACGCACGCACGCACGCACGCACGCACGCACGCACGCACACACGCACGCACACATGCACACATGCACACACAACCTAACGAAATATTTTACATATATCAGACCTTGAATTTAACAAATGAGACGGCAAAGCTAGTGATTTAGATTTTGTAGATTTGGAGGGAACCAATATAAGACGTAAGAAATTTGCCACGACCACTGTTCATAGTGGTACACGTGTGTGTTCAGTCGTGGGAGTCGACCCACCCCCATTCCCCAGTAGATGAAGTTTCAGTGGCAAGGTTGAACGCATTGCCTCAGCAGTGCCCGACCTGGCTCTCAGCTTAGACAGCTCTGGTCGGGGCAATGGCATACATGTAGCTCACCGTTACTTGGCGAACAGCTTCATCTATTCTCATCTTATCGCTGATGCGGCCGTAGACAGACGGACAGACGGACAGACGGACAGACGGACAGACAGGCAGACACACAGACAGACACAGACACATATGCAGACATACAGACAGACAGACAGACAGACAGACAGACAGACAGACAGACAGACAGACAGACAGACAGATACACATACATACACACAGGCAGACATACATACAGACAGACAGACAGACAGACAGACAAACAAACAAAAGTTCTTTAGAGACATAGGTTCTTTAGTTCTTAGAGCAGGATGGTGAATCATTCCAGCACAGCCACGTCCTCGTCACGTATTTGGCCATGTCATGTTGACAGCGAAGGATCACTTCCTCATATGCCTTCCAGTTGTCTCCGATTCTTCCACCTTCGTATAGTATTCCCCTTGTATCGGACGACGACATTGTGTCACACCCAGTGTCGGCATAGTATACCGGCAGAGCCTGGAACTTGTTTGGACCAAGAGATGCAGCAATCACACGCGTGGGCAGACCTGTGTATCTCAAGTGCAGAGCTGTCCCAGATGTCATCCACAGCTCGCGACCTTGGCTGCAGCTGACACAACCAAGACGACCTAGGCTGTGTCGACTGTACGCAGAAGTACCTTCTGGAAGTCACCATTGGTTTCAGATGACGCATCATTCACGTATCGGCCTCCTCATTGTCGCAAGGGACAAGGGGAGTGGCATACTTTCCTTAGTTGCCCACTCTCACAGATTGGTCACGCCTTAACGTTTGCCTTGCGATCTTACTGGACCTCACGTTGAACGCGCTGTTACTCAGATGCATCGTTCACGGAGTGTATGACTGTCTATATTAGTTACAATTTTCGAAGAAAATTTACACAAACAGGTTTTTGAGACGTGGTTTGTACATAATGATAATAAGGTAACTTCTATTGCATCTAAATCCTTCGATTCCAGGCTCAGAGGTGAAATCAAGACAAAATGATTGGTCAATCTCAAAATCGATAAACAGCAATCACGTTGTCAACGAATGAATGGGTACGACAGGGGGGCTAAAGTAGGTAAGCGATATCAAATAAAGGTAAGTGTTTTAATGATGGGGGAATCGTGTACTATTTTCAACTGATCGAACTCTAAGAGGGAGCATACTCCAAAGAGTTGGTGCAGCAACAGAAAAGCTTTAGTTACAATATTAGTGTTGACTCTAGGAACAAAAAGAAAGTTAATACTAGATGATCGAAGCTGGACAGGGTTAGGGTTAGGATTAGACACACTGTCCGTGTTACTAGACACACGTTCTGTGTCAGCAGATGCACTGTTCGCGTCACCACAGACACTGCCCGTGTCTCCAAATGCACTGTCCGTGTCACCCACACATTGTCCATGTCACCAGACACACTGTCCATGTCACCAGATGAACTGTTCGCGTCACCACACACTGTCCGTGTCACCAGTGACACTGTCCGTTTCACCACACACACTGTCTTTGTTACCACATACACACTGTCCGTATCACAAGACCCACTGTCCGTGTCACCAGGCACTGTGCGTGTCACCAGGCACTGTCAGTGTCACCAGGCACTGTCCGTGTCACCCCAGACACAATGTCTTTGTCACCAAAGACACTGTCTGCACCAAATACAATCTCTGTGTCACCGAACACACGGTCCGTGTCACCGAACACATTGTCCGTGTAACCACACACACTGTCCGTGCCACCGGACATTGTCCGTGTCACCAGGTGTGATTGACAGTAACGTCAGGTTACGTCCCGTATGTCGTTCACTGCATCCCGTATGTCGTTCCCCGCGTCCTTCTTGCACCCTGTAGCCCTGTAGCTTTGTTTCCCAACAGCGTGACCCTGTCCACTGGGCGAGGACAGGCGCCTTTATGGCGGGTGCACATAGACGCTGCTGTTTCCCTGCTAGGAGGAACCTACGGGAGTGTGATACACATGTCATCCCTCATAGACGCTACCACCGTGCTGCAGGGTCGCGGACGGAAGAACGCCTCTTGAGTGACTTCCACGTGTCATGTAACTGCACACAGGGCGTTAACCCCTGGGTGAGTCTGGTGGGATACCTCCTAGGACAGCTGTTTCCCAACTCCCTCTGTGTTTGTTTAACCTCATCGTGTTTGTTGGTAACTTAAAATAGTAAATTTTAAAACAAAACCCAAAAGTTACGTGCAGCCAACAATCAACAGCTTTATTTCCAGTAGATAAGGCCAACTATACATTTTTCACATTACTAATTTTATTTACAAAATCGTGGCAAACAAGTAATTTGTTTTCACATAATTACGCACATCTGGAGTGCAGTTACAACACGCGAACTAGGTTACTGACTGGATATTTTGTACCGACTGACCTAAGACACATCTGGCGCGCGCGCGCGCGCGTGTGTGTGTGTGCGTATGTGTGTGCGTGCGCTTGCGTGCGTGCATGTGTGTGTGGGTGCGTGTGCGTGCGCGTGCGCGTGCGCGTGCGCGTGCGCGTGCGCGTGCGTGCGTGCGTGTATGTATGTATGTGTTTGCATGTACATGCGTATGTGCGTGTACACATTCGTACGTACGTACGCATGTATTTGCATGTGTGTTTGCATACATGTGGGCGTGTGCCCATGCGTGTGTGTCCAGTCTTTTGCGACCTGTGAAGTCGGATGGACGACGTCGATCATGCAGTCAGTCTCAACAAACCAGGCCGAAGTTGGTCATTCGTTCAAACCTGGTCGGCACACGGACACCCTTCTCGTCTTTCAGCATCTGAAATCGCCAAACCAAACACACGATACACACGAACGTTGACATGTTTACACATTTTGAAGACGAATATTCGCCATTTCGTGAACCATGCAAAAGTTGACCATCGCCATATGACAAGATACTGATATACTCAATTGTACGGCAATCCCGTTAACTTGTATAAGTATAGGCCTACTACCAGGAGTTTGTACAATAAATTCGTCACCTTCGGGCAACAGTCCTTAGTGTAACTTGTAGTTAATCTTTGCAGTTGGTATAATTAAAAAAAAAATTGTTTTATACTTATATTTGTTGATTAATATATCGCATAGGCCTGTCCCATATCACTATTCTAATTAATTTTAAATTTATTACTTTATCGAAATACTTGTGGAAGGACTTTTATCCGCTAGTTGCTTTTGGAACCCGACGTTTAATCGCGGTCTGTCCTAATTATACGGAATCCACCGTCGTTAACGTATTTTCTTCGATATTTAACTGTTGGCCTGCTGAGCTGAAAGCTATTTTGTACTTTACAAATACCTTTTTTGTGATGACACTGTCAATGTAGCTGGCCAAGTTATCGAATCCATGTTCCAGGGCCCGGTCCTTGAGTGACGTCACAGGATGACGACATTTCTTCATTACACAAAGGTCGTCGGTTGGGTCGCAATGTTCGTACTGGCGACAAATGAAACAAGAAACTAACAATCATCAAATGTCAAACATATACCACCTAATTAGCCTGCATTCATTCACAGTATACTTAAAAGTGCCTTTGTGGTTAACATTCCGTTGTTTTAGGTATAATGGCAGACCAATCTAAATGAGCATTATGAGCGTTTTCCCCACATGCCACCGTCTTATGTAAACTGTCATGAACGGCCGTGATCGAATGGACTAAATATCCGATTTTATTTATTTATTTGTATATTCCTAACCCAACCACGACCGGTATTTTAGATCAGTACGGGGGTTTCAAGGAGCGCGATGAATGGCTGATAGTCTGGGAGACGTGGCGAGACTAGCAAGTTCAAGGACGTGTACAAACATAAATTACATTCGTCAACTGAGCGACTGGTTTGTGGCACTTCTTTGCGACACTGAATGTATCAGTGTGTGTAAATATTCAGTTGTTTAACAATAACTACACACACACACACACACACACACACACACACACACACACACACACACACACACACACACACACACACACACACACACACACACACACACACACACACACACACACACACACACACACACACACACACACACACACACACACACTCACACACACACACATACACACACACACGCACACACGCACACACGCACACACACACACACACACACACACACACACACACACAACGTGTTGCTATTGTAATTTATAATGTCATAAACATGTCGAATTTATAAGATTTTAAGACGATACAAAACATGTTTTATGACATTTATAGAGATCATTATTCGGCAACATCAAACGAATAACGAAAGATGAATAAATCTTCACATATGAAGGTGAAGTACAACGGTTTTCGTTTCGTGACTTTGCTTTCAAATTCTAGGAACCGATAACGAGGCCCAAAAGCTAAAAATTGTGGCGCCATGTAGCTTAAATGGATATGTATAGACAGAATGCTGGAGAGACTGACAAATAGAGGGAGGAAAAGGAAGGTGTTAGACGGAGAATAGGAAGACAGAACATTAAAAAGAAATATACTATCAAGAGAAGTTGAAACTACGCAGAAAAACAGCCGAGAGCATGAACAAATAGGATAGGATCATAAATCGTAGTAGACGGGGCGGACTCGTCGATACAGCGGAGGAAATCGTGATCTGTGGCCGCCAGACGAAGACGGACCGTCCCGTGGCACGTGACCTCTAGGTAGTCACATGACCCTGCTCTCATATGCTGTATTCTTATGTTTTACCCAACCGTTGTGACTTTCAGGACCGACGCACACGGGGAATGGACGTGGATGTAGTCGTAACAATATTCTATAATATCTCGGCCCTGCTTACATATCATCACTCATGATACCCTACACGCCGACCAGATCTCTTCAATCGGCCATGACGCATTTTACTTTTTAATGAACGTATCTATTTATTTAATTAATTTAAGCATATTATTTATTTTATGTATTAATCCGTTATTTCGGTTCACTTATTCTTTTTATATTTTTACTGTATTATATTATCATTTTCTCCGGTTTATCTAACTTATATTTATTATTCTTTTGTATGCTACTGTTATTTCATACACTTTTCTTTTAACTTTCCATTTATTGTGTTTAGCTTATTTAATGTATTTTACTTATATTGTGCTATTGTCAGCACATTTGAGCAGATTTTTATTTGGATACACGGCACTCAACAAATGCTTATTATTATTATTATATCGTATAATATAAATATCGAGATAAATATAACGGGTACAACAATATGTTGTACCCCCAAAAGAAATATTGCATAACCTATTCTGAATATGCATAGCGGAATATATGAGATTCAAGGTTCGAATTTTGTTATAAATAACCTCAAGTATGAATCACAGAGAATGACGTGACTGTTTGTGTGAATGACGTCATGATGATGATAGGTGTATTAAGAACGTAAACAATCAGAAAGCGAAGGAGAAGTTGAAGAATTAACACGCTTGGCGGAAAATTACAATGTTGAAACATTAGAACGTGAAGATTTACAAGTGGGTAGAGAAAGTGTATCGAAATGTACACAAGATGTACACAAGATGTACACAAGATGTGATCACCTTGCTGAACAGTCGTCAGGATAAGTCATCACTGAATGCGATTTTGTTATCATATCCAAATGTTAATGTTCGCCTTTCTTAACAGACGGGAAGGGGACGGACTCTGTAGGTAACGGAGCCAATATGGACAGGAGTGTACGTGCTGCAATCAACCGTGACGAGGGGAACTAGGAGCATCTGACGATGCACGATGACGTCATCTGCGCATGCACGGTGACGTCATCAGCATATGTACGACCGACATCATCCGTATATATACGATGACATCATTCACACACATATACGATTACGTCATGAGGATATATACGATGACATCATCGGTATGTATATATATATATATATATATATGTGTGTGTGTGTGTGTGTGTGTGTGTGTGTGTGTGTGTGTGTGTGTGTGTGTATGTATATATATATATATATATATATATATATACAACCTGTATACGATGACGTCATCAACATATATACGATGACGTCAGCGGTATATATACGATGACGTCATCCACACACACACACATATATATATATATATATATATATATATGGTGTCATCAGCATATGTACGATGACATTATCCGATCGGGACGTCAGCTTTACTGATGAAGCCATCTTAAGACGTGCAGAAGTGTACGTACACAATTTGGGATATAACAGGAAATCTATTCACTATCTGGTCACCTTTTTCCAAATTTCCGGATTGCCTCCAAACTTGATGAGACACGTCGTAATGTCCGGCTGCTCCTGGTCAATGCTATCAAAGAGCAGGTAGCCGTACTGACCCATGTCCACGTGACGTCCGGCCTTCTCCAGCAACGCCTCGACCCGCGCCAGACTGCCCACCTGCAATATGACGTCATCGGTTCTTTGCATTCCCTGAATCAACCAATATCGGTCCACCACGTACATTGAATGTCACTTTCCCCTGAGAGAAATCAGCCACTCTACAATTATTGCGCAACAATATCTGTTCACGTAATCACGCACACTATAATGTCTCGTTTAGTAAACCCGGGAAAATAATGAAAAATTTATAAATAAATTTGGCAACTCAAGCCGACCTCTCCAAGACGCTTTATCAAGGTATTAGCGCCCATTTAAAACTGATATGTTTCAAAGACAAACCGACATGACGTATCGGTAGTAGATTCAACGGTAGCATGACGTAACATAGCAGAAAACAACGGTTGAAATGGTCAGCTCCATGACTTGGGCCAGGACATGTTTGATCCATTGTACCTGGGAGTGATACTGAAACACGTAGACTTTCCGTGAATTTTGAGTAGGCACCTGGAGCTTTCCATAAACCTAGTTTAGCTCAGGGGTCATTAACAGTTAACTACATCTATATATTCGTAGAGAACGTACGAAAGGGAAAGGAGCCAAAGCAAGATTACTAATGATAAAATGTCGGTTGCAAGTGAATTGCATAACCGTTGTATTTGTAAATAAATGTATGTTTATTATGATGGCTGTTACTATATTTCACTTCCACGTACCATGTCATAACCCCATTAGGCCCAACACACCTACGCATATAACCTTCAGTCTGGAAAGGCATCGACATTATAAAGTACTAATTTATGGAATGGGTCTGAGAATGAGTACGATCTGTACGTGAATAGGTATATGTCGACAACTGGGATCTACACATACCCGCGAACGAACAGACAAGTGAACGCTTGATTGAATATGACATTACTTCAATAAATTATTATTTTTATGTGAAATATTGTATTATTCAATAGGCCCAAACATGCAGTGAACACTTGCCGAAGTGTCTCTCCGACCATATAGTTATTCACATTATATTTGTTGCATTTAATATGATTTTACGATATAATAAATGACCCTGATTCGTCAGACTAAAGCATTCGCCAGATGACAGCACTGCCTCTTTACCTCGATTGCCTCCTGTAGGTGATGTTCGAAGTCGACTTCTCTGAGGTAGACACGTGACTCGAACTGAGTGACGTCACGCAGCAAGGCGTTGTGTTCGTAGGGCGTGAGATTCTCCTTCGAATACTCTCTCGGTAAGCGTCCGTTCTACAAGACGCAGCGAACGACGTCGATGAAGAAGAATACGAAGAAGAAGAAGAAGTAGAAGAAGAAGAAGTAGAAGAAGAAGAAGAAGAAGAAGAAGAAGAAAAAGAGGCAGAAGAAGAAGAAGAAGAAGAATATGAAGAAGAATACAAAGAAGAAGGAGATAGAGAAAGAGAAGGATAAGGAGAAGAAGAAGAAGGAGAAGTAGAAGAAGAAGAATAATAATACAAAGAAGAAGAAGAAGAAAAAGGGGCAGAAGAAGAAGAATATGAAGAAGAATACAAAGAAGAAGGAGAAAGAGAAAGAGAAGGAGAAGAAGAAGAAGAAGAAGAAGGAGAACATAAATTTATTCAGACCAAATATGATAGTACATCATAGTACTTTTATAATGCATGATAATTGACGATAAGACCTGTACTAAGACCGAACAGATCGCTGACGTACAGACCACCACGACAAAGTATGTAAAGATACTTTATTAACTAATACTGGAGTTATAAACAATAGTAAATTCAGGATTAAAATAAAGGTGTATGTTATGTATAACACAGTAAAGAACTGGTGTGAAATACAGAAGAAGGGTTACGAATAATAACGAAATATACCAATATCAACAGAAACAGTTAGCAAATGATACTACTAGCTGTATCTCACACTAACTTTACCACAACCAATTAATTAATCAATACTAACCGATCAAAGACTAACTTACATAAACTAACATTGAGCAAAATTTTGTAATTCTTAGTAAACATAATTAACACATTTTAAACGTTATGCAATTTTATACACAAAGGTACACGATATAATGTTATTGTTCACCGATCGTTGACACTTTTCCGTGTTATTAATTTGGTGAATGTGAGAGTTTTCTAAAGTAAGGGGCAGATGGATGACGTAGTAAGAGGATGACGTAGTAAGCGGATGACGTAGTAAGAGGATGACGTAGTAAGCGGATGACGTAGTAAGAGGATGACGTAGTAAGCGGATGACGTAGTAAGGAACTGCAGAGGAGTGTGCAAGAGGGAACTCGAGCATATGGGGAGTGGGAATTAAGTGGGACACAAAGTTAAAGTAAACACTAATGGAAACAGACTTGTAAGCCTGCGTTGTACCAGCCTGTGAGTAGGGTATAAGCCTACGTGGTACCAGCCTGTGAGTAGGGGTATAAGCCTGCGTGGTACCAGCCTGTGAGTAGGGGTATAAGCCTGCGTGGTACCAGCCTGTGAGTAGGGGTATAAGCCTGCGTGGTACCAGCCTGTGAGTAGGGGTATAAGCCTGCGTTGCACCAGCCTGTGAGAAGGGGTATAAGCCTGCGTGGTACCAGCCTGTGAATAGGGGTATAAGCCTGCGTGGTACCAGCCTGTGAGTAGGGGTATAAGCCTGCGTGGCACCAGCCTGTGAGTAGGGGTATAAGCCTGCGTGGTACCAGCCTGTAAGTAGGTTATAAGCCTGCATGATACCAGACTGTGTGTTTCGGTGGAAACCTGAGTGGTACCAGCCTGTGTAGGTGGGTGGAATTCTGGTTGGTACCAACCTGTGTACATTGGTGGAATTATACGTAGATGTCAGTCTCATATACAGGTGGAAGCCTGCGTGGTACCAGCATGAGTATATGGATGAAATCCTGCGTGGTACCAGCCTGTGTATACTTGTGGAAGTCTGCGCGTATCAGCCTGTGTATATGGGTTGAAGTCTGCGTGCTACCAGCCTGTGTATATGGATGAAATCATGCGTGGTACCAGCTTGTGTATGTGTGTTGAAATCTGTTTGGTACCAGCCTGTAAGTATGGTTGGAAGTCTAGGTGGTACCAGCCTGTGTATATGGGTGGAAGTCTGGGTGATACCAGCCTGTGTATATGGTTTGAAGCATACATGGCACCAGCTTGTGTGTATGGGTGGATGCCTACGTTATACCAGCCTGTGTGTATGGGTGGACGCCTGCGTTGTACCAGCCTGTGTATATGGGTGGAAGTCTGGGTGGTACCAGCCTGTGTATGTGGGTGGAAGTCTGTGTATATGGGTTGAAGCCTACATGGTACCAGCCTGTGTGTATGGGTGGATGCCTGCGTTGTACCAGCCTGTGTGTATGGGTGGACGTCTGCGTTGTACCAGCCTGTGTATATGGGTGGAAGTCTGAGTGGTACCAGCCTGTGTATGTGGGTGGAAGTCTGTGTATATGGGTTGAAGCCTACATGGTACCAGCCTGTGTGTATGGGTGGACGCCTGCGTTGTACCAGCCTGTGTATATGGGTGGAAGTCTGAGTGGTACCAGCCTGTGTATGTTGGTGGAAGTCTGTGTATATGGGTTGAAGCCTACATGGTACCAGCCTGTGTGTATGGGTGGACGCCTGCGTTGTACCAGCCTGTGTATATGGGTGGAAGTCTGGGTGGTACCAGCCTGTGTATGTGGGTGGAAGTCTGTGTATATGGGTTGAAGCCTACATGGTACCAGCCTGTGTGTATGGGTGGACGCCTGCGTTGTACCAGCCTGTGTATATGGGTGGAAGTCTGGGTGGTACCAGCCTGTGTATGTGGGTGGAAGTCAGTGTATATGGGTTGAAGCCTACATGGTACCAGCCTGTGTGTATGGGTGGACGCCTGCGTTGTACCAGCCTGTGTATATGGGTGGACGTCTGGGTGGTACCAGCCTGTGTATGTGGGTGGAAGTCTGTGTATATGGGTTGAAGCCTACATGGTACCAGCCTGTGTGTATGGGTGGACGCCTGCGTTGGACAAGCCTGTGTATCGAATGGCGATGAAGGTAGGTGATAGTAAAGTGCACCGGACGACAGAGAGAGACTGAGGGGAGACAGATAACGAGAGACGAAGAGCAGAAGCGGGTGGAGAAGATGACGAGGAAGAACAACATGAAGATGGAGATTCAGCGTCGACAGATGTCATAACAATGACTCGTATTCTTTTGTTATAAAATGTCTTACGAAATGTTTATCTACGGAGCATTAAGAACACTCGACCTTTGTTCTTGCTGACTCTTATATCGCCTTTCTTTCAGAGCCGGGGCTGCTGTTACTTGTCATGGTTAGTTGAGCATGTAATGGTGACGCAGTAGAAATGAGTAGCGCAAACTTTGGTGATAGCAGGCGTAGGTGTTCATACACAATGCAGTTATTACAGGCATGAATAGGGTTATTTGTATGGATTTATACTGCAATGATTTGCGTGCTTAATGCAATTGTATGTGTGCATGCGCAATTCGTCCCAAATTCAGTGCAATAGCACGCATATGTAAAAGGTACGTGTGTGCGCGCGCACATATTGCCCCCGCTGTGATCAACACGTACCACGTCAGCCATCTCGGCCGTCTCTGGACAACTCTTCTCAAGAAGACCTACGATTGCGTCACTTCCGTCGTAGAGAAGATATGCGTAGTGCAGCGGGGTACGCATCATCTGCAGATAACCGAGAAGACAAGGTGGAAGGGACAGCCGATGAGTTGGACATCGCATGAAACCCAACTTCGGAAGGATCCGAGTCATAGCATCTCATTAACTGGGGCGTGGTGCGTTCGTTAATGTGTGTGTGCACGCGTCTCTGTAGTTAGATGATAATACATTGACATATACAATTATTTCTAGTTGAACTAGACTTTGTCAGTGTTTTGTAGGCAGGCATATCTCCAATAAACACGCAACAGTAGCTTTAGCTTAATGGCTGCTTTTTCTTGCGGTGGTGATGCATGGGACAATGGGATGCAAAAAAAAAAAACTTAAGTTCGGTGAGGGCAAATATGCGTCATTGTCAGCTACATTGATTTTATTATGCGCCTTCACTTCTGGGACTACGACGGGGGACAACAAATGAGTACCTATCAAACTGGGGCATCTGGCGACGTTTACCCCACGGACGTTTTACCGTCGGACATTTATGAGTGTCTTTCAGTTTAATATATAGTATCAGTAACTCTCATTTGCTGTCTACTATGTCTGCCGCCTGTCTCAACCAGTGCGTTCCGTTCTGACACAGCAAATTTTAAAAAAACCTTCACAATGTATGCAATAGAGAGGGGATCTGTGATTATACGTAACAAAAGACTGTATTGACGAATGCCTTTGGAATAAACACGTTCAGACAAGTTGCCTGCATATAAACAAACACATACACATGCACACGCGCACACGCACACACACACACACACACGCACGCACGCACGCACAAACAAACAACCATGCATGCATACATACATGCATACATGCATACATACATACGTACGTACTTACATACTTACGTACTTATTTACGTACGTACTTACGTACGTACATATATACGTACATACATACATACGTACATACGTAGATACGTACATACATACATACGTTCTTACACACGTACGTTCGTATGTACGCACGCGCGTGTGTGTACGCGTACACGTGCATGCAATCGTACGTACGTAAGCACGAACACTCGCACGTACGTACTTACGTACGCACACACGCACGCACGCACGCACATACTTACGAACAGCCGTACGCGCACACACTGACACACGAACGTTGAGGTGTGACTGGTACACGTGGTCGTACGTACGTTGTCAGTGAAGAGACATAGGGTGGGGTAGGCCTCGAGGATCTGCTCGACGAGAGGCTGACCGAGCTGTCGACTGAGCAGCGCCCGGTGCAGCAGCGTGTGTCCGCACTTGTTGCGGGCCCTCCACAGCCCGTCTCCCGCGTAGCTCGTCATCTTGTACCCGGCCCCGTTGTCCGCTGCCTCCAGCAGTTTCGCAATGCGTCCCTGCAATTACGTCACGGTGGTCACTGGTCACGTCATCGTCGCGGTGTGTGATGATTTACACACACACACGCACGCACGCACGCACGCACGCACGCACGCACACATGCACACACACACACATATACACACATACATACACACACACACACACACACACACACACACACACACACACACACACACACACACACACACACATATATATATATATATATATATATATATATATATATGCATATATGTGTGTGATATATACACTTGTGATTAACAGAACAAATTATAACGTAATTTTTTATCGACGATAGATGTATATGTATCGTAGGAGTTTTGATCGTCATTGTCTGGTAATCATCATGATTGTTATTGTTAACATCGTCGATAATGTGATCATCATGATTGTTATTGTTAACATCGTCGATAATGTGATCATCGTGATTGTTATTATTAACATCGCCGATAATGTGATCATCGTGATTGTTATTGTTAACATCGTCGATAATGTGATCATCGTGATTGTTATTGTTAACATCGTCGATAATGTGATCATCGTGATTGTTATTGTTAACATCGTCGATAATGTGATCATCATGAGTGTTATTGTTAACATCGTCGAAAATGTGATCATCGTGATTGTTATTGTTAACATCGTCGATAATGTGATCATCATGAGTGTTATTGTTAACATCGTCGATAATGTGATCATCGTGATTGTTATTGTTAACATCGTCGATAATGTGATCATCATGAGTGTTATTGTTAACATCGTCGATAATGTGATCATCGTGATTGTTATTGTTAACATCGTCGATAATGTGATCATCATGAATGTTATTGTTAACATCGTCGATAATGTGATCATCGTGATTGTTATTGTTAACATCGTCGATAATGTGATCATCATGAGTGTTATTGTTAACATCGTCGATAATGTGATCATCGTGATTGTTATTGTTAACATCGTCGATAATGTGATCATCATGAGTGTTATTGTTAACATCGTCAATAATGTGATCATCGTGATTGTTATTGTTAACATCGTCGATAATGTGATCATCATGAGTGTTATTGTTAACATCGTCGATAATGTGATCATCGTGATTGTTATTGTTAACATCGTCGATACTGTGATCATCGTGATTGTTATTGTTAACATCGTCGATAATGTGATCATCATGAGTGTTATTGTTAACATCGTCGATAATGTGATCATCGTGATTGTTATTGTTAACATCGTCGATACTGTGATCATCGTGATTGTTATTGTTAACATCGTCGATAATGTGATCATCATGAGTGTTATTGTTAACATCGTCGATAATGTGATCATCGTGATTGTTATTGTTAACATCGTCGATAATGTGATCATCATGAGTGTTATTGTTAACATCGTCGATAATGTGATCATCGTGATTGTTATTGTTAACATCGTCGATAATGTGATCATCATGAATGTTATTGTTAACATCGTCGATAATGTGATCATCGTGATTGTTATTGTTAACATCGTCGATAATGTGATCATCATGAGTGTTATTGTTAACATCGTCGATAATGTGATCATCGTGATTGTTATTGTTAACATCGTCGATAATGTGATCATCATGAGTGTTATTGTTAACATCGTCAATAATGTGATCATCGTGATTGTTATTGTTAACATCGTCGATAATGTGATCATCATGAGTGTTATTGTTAACATCGTCGATAATGTGATCATCGTGATTGTTATTGTTAACATCGTCGATACTGTGATCATCGTGATTGTTATTGTTAACATCGTCGATAATGTGATCATCATGAGTGTTATTGTTAACATCGTCGATAATGTGATCATCGTGATTGTTATTGTTAACATCGTCGATAATGTGATCACCTTTGGCGTCTTAATAAAGGACATAACATGTTTTGTCGTCGTGATTGCGTCAGTATCTTAAGCAGCATCACAACCAACTTCAACACGAACAGCAACTACCACTACATCCCCCAACACCATTGGTAGGCTCTACCTAATAGCGTGGCCAGCTAATATAACCAATGACCACCACCATATCGCCACCCTAATAAAATAATAGCCTAATTCATATTTTTAGGTATTGAGAAAAACAGAAAAATCATAATCATATTTTTAATATAACATGCTGGTACATGCCAATGGAAATCCAAATAATGTCAATGTTGGATGCCCAGCATCATGAAGAGTTGATTTAGGTAACAATCTAAGATTGGTCAATCGCCTCACCTTGACCTTGGGGATGGTGTTAATGGCGGCCGCCGTGCGTCTCATGCACTGGTCGGCCGCGAGCTTCTCCATCAGTCGCTGGCCGCGCTCGTCCGTCGCGTGCTGGAGCACGTGCATCACGTGATCGTAGCCGTACACGATCCAGCCGAGC
>OZ023216.1:53223605-53226105 GCA_963995525.1 Escarpia spicata | reverse complement strand
CACAACACCAACTCTGTGGACAAGGCACAATGTCGCACAACACCAACTCTGTGGACAAGGCACAATGTCGCACAACACCAACTCTGTGGACAAGACACAATGTCGCACAACACCAACTCTGTGGACAAGGCACAATGTCGCACAACACCAACTCTGTGGACAAGGCACAATGTCGCACAACACCAACTCTGTGGACAAGGCACAATGTCGCACAACACCAACTCTGTGGACAAGGCACAATGTCGCACAACACCAACTCTGTGGACAAGGCACAATGTCGCACAACACCAACTCTGTGGACAAGGCACAATGTCGCACAACACCAACTCTGTGGACAAGGCACAATGTCGCACAACACCAACTCTGTGGACAAGACACAATGTCGCACAACACCAACTCTGTGGACAAGGCACAATGTCGCACAACACCAACTCTGTGGACAAGGCACAATGTCAGACGGCACAAATTTTGAGGGCAAGACACAATGTCACACGATACCAAATCTAAAAGCAAAACATAACTTCACACGACACTAACTCTGAGGACAAGACACATCGTCAACATACACGAGTTCTGAAGAAGAATACACAACGTCAACTCCATCCAATTAATTAATAATACTAACTTACATAAACTAACATTTAGTAACATTTGGTAACTCTTGATTAATAAATATAATTAACACATTTTTAAACGTTGTGCAATTTTATACACACAGGTACACAATATGATGTTATTGTTCACCGATCGTTCAAACTTTTCCGTGTTATTAATTTGGCGAATTGAATACACCAACATCAACCCCGACACCAACAACAACACCAACAACAACATCAACATCAACCCCGACACCACCAACACCAACAACAACACCAACATCAACCCCGACACCACCAACACCAACATCAACCCCGACACCACCAACACCATCAACAACAACAACACCAACATCAAACCCGACACCACCACCAACAACAAATACAGTGACAACTAATGCTATATCCCCACGGGAGAAACGTCACGTGACCTACTTCGAGCAGACGTTCCACCTTTTCCTCCAGATGCTGCACTTCACTCGGCCCCTCTGCGGCCGCGGGGGCAATGAGCTGCCACAGTCCTGCACAACAACACGTGTGTCATAGTAACCTTGCTTGGAATATTGTTTCGGATATTGCATATTATATTTTACCTTTTTTCTTCCCAGCCTTATGTATTTCATGCTCGTCGTAAACGTATGAGTGAAACTGTTTATATTCTTGCGAAATCTGTCGTAACGCTGTCGTGGGATGTTCACTAATACGAATATCTTTCATAGAGTTTGTAAACATTTAGCGCGCGTGTGCTCGAATGTTATACTGTATTAAAATAGAAGTTATCAAAAAACGTAGTATTCGAACTATACATTGCTTGAAAAGATCTGGAATATTCAAGAGATCAACCAATGTACAGCTCCTTTGACCAGGTGTGCAATGTTTGTAACATGTCATGACGAAACACTTCACACGCCCACCCCCCTATCTAGACCCCCGTGTCTACCAGATTGGTCACCTGGCTTGAATTTGTTGTACCAGTGCAGCATGTCCGAGGGTCCAGTGTGACTGTTGTGTCCGACCAGCACCTGCTCGGCCGTCCAGCCGTGAGAGTCCTCGATGCCCGTGTCCACTCCGCACCTACAGAGACACGTGGATCTTCTCGAAAACAAATTGGTAGGATTCGACGCTACTGCAGGTTTCTAACTAGACAACAATTGAAGTGTACAACTGAATCGTATCTTTGCGCAGAATGTAGACTTTCCTGATTGTTGATTAGCTGGGCAGATACAACGGCGCAATGCAGCCAATGAGGCGGCTAACGAAAATAATATGTAATTTGTATCCCTAACTGGACCAAGACTGGGACCGCCTTCTGTACAAGAAGGAAGCTCTTTCGAAAAACCTTCTAACTTTTCTGTTAATAATAATTCCATTTACGTTGGGTGAATCTGTATCACATGTTTTAGCGGTTGTTGTTTCCCGGACGGTTACAACAAAGAGATGCATTGAAGGACGGGGCAACTGTTGATGATATAAACCGTCTGTGCAACTAAAAAAGATTAAGAAAAAGCCGACCAAACGTTACGCATCGCGCACTATCTCTTGTCAGGATTTCAACTGTTCGTGCATTCCGGGATGTTGAACCGGCAGACACATTGGTCTTTGAAGATTTATTCCCGGTGCGTTTGCGTTCCGTCAAAAACATTAATATCATATTTTATATTAGTTCACAGTAGTTCCACAATTTCCTTAAACGTAATGTTAGTATACCTAATGCGTTGTTGAGGAGTTCATTTGCCACGAGTTATTTTCTGTCAATTAAATGTTATTCGTGTTGTCTTCACTGACAGGGAATATCTATCTAACTCGGGCACGCATGCGTCCAGAGCTCACCTTTATGCGTGCTTGAACAGGGCCGAATATTTAGTTTAAGAAACATATGCCATCGCATAAAAAATCAACAATTC
>OZ023216.1:53218407-53223405 GCA_963995525.1 Escarpia spicata | reverse complement strand
AGCTGGTAAACGGCCGCCACCGCCCTCGGATCGTTGAACTTGCCGGCGTGGTCGATGACGATCACGTGCAGGAACGTCCGCTTATGCGCATCGCGGATCGTCATGTCACGTCCGCTCTCGGCCAACTCTCGTACCTGCGGCGAGATCGCTGATTAGCTCCAGTTGCACAGTTGAACTAAGCCACTTTTCTAACTTGAACACTTTACTTCAGAGAACACTGATCCATTTCGAGAATGGTTTCTTCGAACACCAAGTCTGTCACCTTTTTATAATACTGACAGGCTTAGACGACGGTGTGTGCGTGTACGTGTGCGTGTGCGTGTGCGTGTGCGTGTGCGTGTGCGTGGTGAACGTGCGTGCGTTATCTATACAACAACTAGCATACTCTAACATTAATGTTAGTAGTTGATGTCCACCCTATGCACAGTCCATGCCCACCCCCTATCCACCCCATGCACACTCCATGCCCACCCCATGCCCACCCCATGACCATCCCATGCACAGTCCATTCCCACCCCATGTCCACCCCATGCATAGTCAATGCATAGTCAATGCCCACCGCATGTCCACCCCATGCACAGTCCATGCCCACCCTATACCCACCCCATGCCCACCCTATACCCACCGCATGTCCACCCTATACCCACCCCATGCCCACTCTATACCAACCCCATGCCCACCCAATGTCCACCCCATGCACACTCCATGCCCATCCCATGTCCACGTCATGACTAACCCGTGCCCTCTCAACGCACAGTCCATACCCACCCCATGTTCACCCCATGCCCATCCCATGAGCAGTCCATGCCCACCCCATGTCCACCCCATGCACACTCCATGCCCACCCCATGCACAGTCCATGCCCACCCCCTATCCACCCCATGCACACTCCATGCCCACCCCATGCCCACCCCATGACCATCCCATGCACAGTCCATTCCCACCCCATGTCCACCCCATGCATAGTCAATGCATAGTCAATGCCCACCGCATGTCCACCCCATGCACAGTCCATGCCCACCCTATACCCACCCCATGCCCACCCTATACCCACCGCATGCCCACCCTATACCCACCCCATGCCCACTCTATACCAACCCCATGCCCACCCAATGTCCACCCCATGCACACTCCATGCCCATCCCATGTCCACGTCATGACTAACCCGTGCCCTCTCAACGCACAGTCCATACCCACCCCATGTTCACCCCATGCCCATCCCATGAGCAGTCCATGCCCA
Organism: Escarpia spicata; assembly: GCA_963995525.1. Classification (NCBI taxonomy): domain Eukaryota; kingdom Metazoa; phylum Annelida; class Polychaeta; order Sabellida; family Siboglinidae; genus Escarpia; species Escarpia spicata. The sequence goes on along the minus strand of OZ023216.1, from coordinate 53,222,165 downwards.
CCCCATGTCCACCCCATGCACACTCCATGCCCACCCCATGCACAGTCCATGCCCACCCCCTATCCACCCCATGCACACTCCATGCCCACCCCATGCCCACCCCATGACCATCCCATGCACAGTCCATTCCCACCCCATGTCCACCCCATGCATAGTCAATGCATAGTCAATGCCCACCGCATGTCCACCCCATGCACAGTCCATGCCCACCCTATACCCACCCCATGCCCACCCTATACCCACCGCATGCCCACCCTATACCCACCCCATGCCCACTCTATACCAACCCCATGCCCACCCAATGTCCACCCCATGCACACTCCATGCCCATCCCATGTCCACGTCATGACTAACCCGTGCCCTCTCAACGCACAGTCCATACCCACCCCATGTTCACCCCATGCCCATCCCATGAGCAGTCCATGCCCACCCCATGTCCACCCCATGCACACTCCATGCCCACCCCATGCACAGTCCATGCCCACCCCCTATCCACCCCATGCACACTCCATGCCCACCCCATGTCCACGCCATGCCCACCACATGCCCTCTCCATGCACACTCCATGCCCACCCCATGTCGACGCCATGCCCACCCCATGCACACTCCATGCCCACCCCATGTCGACGCCATGCCCACCCCATGCACACTCCATGCCCACCCCATGTCCAACGCCCATTCCACGTCTATCGGCTGCTAGACCCACCCAGTACAGATACATATCAGACAACATTAACATCGATTTGAAAACGATTACTTAACTGTGTACACATTAGACTATATTAAATAACACGAACACTCGCAGCATGAATGTTTCTTTACGTCCGACTGATCCATTAACGGACCGTTTTACGAGGGATTGCGATGTTATTGCTCTATGTAACAATCTCAGATAGACCGCACCTTGCTAGCGACGGTGAGCACGCCTTCGCCCACGATGGCGCGATACAGACGGGAGTCCTCGAAGTTCATGTCGCCTCGAGGACGATGCAGCGCCGTGTGTCAACCAGGAGACGATAGACGGCCTCCGAAGTTTCCTGGTCGTCAAGCCTGTTGCGAAGTCTCCGTCAACGAACGACCGTCGACACTAAGTGTATAGGACACTGTATCAATTAATATCGTGCGGCGTCGTCGATATCACAACACAACACCGACAGAGTCAACAGACCGTGACGGTCTGTTGACTATCCAATGCCAACAATGGTCTCTTGTAGGTCCATTAATCGGCTCTCTTGACATGTGTCGGCCATTCAAAGCGGTAGGCCGCTCCACCTGTAATAGCAACTCCATTGATTGTATTAACGTTGGCGTGCTTCAAGACGCAAGGGCGCTCTGGTCTATTCTCGCCCTATATTAACGCATCGACCACGACTTAACTCCACATACGACGGATCTGTTCAAAGCCCGATACAATGGCCTGGAGATCGGCGGTGCAGCGGGTATTGATTAACGTTATATGACTCAATGCTGTTGGTTGATCCGGCTTACACGAGCCCGCTAGTCGAGGCGATGGAGAAACGGAGAGGTCAGACCCTCGATCTCTCGCTTAGGACGTCGGTTGAATGGGACCGGTTTAATTTTACTTCCTCGAACCCTTGCGAATTTTGTCGAGTGCAGTTCAGTCGAGATAAATAACTTGATTGTCGGTTGGAATAAATGAATAACAATGTCAAGGTTGTAGCCAGGTTTTTGTTAAGGGGTTTAGTGTTTATCGTAGGAGTCCACGTGCCAGACTTGTCGAAGTTCTATGCTAAAGAGACTTACTTATACAAAGACCCTCACCAAAGACAATACATTGACAGTCCGATGCCCCCCGCGCTCAAAGACTGCTGAAAGCGCTTTACGCGTTACTCCCTGGCAGATCTGTTCAATCGAACACCACCTCAACTTTTCTGGGTAGCATTCAGCCACGCTGCACTTATTGCGCGAAGACCATTCGTACACAAAGATCCACCACTGTTTATAGCCAGATACTCATTCATATAGCTGTTGAACTGGAGCAACGTAGAGTGAAACGAACTTGCCAAAGGTTCGACATGGCAGTACACGATTCGAACCCGGGTTCTCTCGATTGAGAGTCCGATTAGAAACTGTGCCACCGCGCTCCACAAATGGGGGAAGAGACGAGCTCATATCCAAACCAGGGATTTCTTGAAAAGAGGGCTTCGCGCAAGTCCCCTAAACATCTTGGCTGCGTCATTCAGTGCACAGTTTAATAGCACTGGGGTTCTAAGAACTTATTCGGAAAGACCGGAGTTCGAATCATATCGGTGTCGTTTCGAAACATGGGCTATTTTGTTCAATCCACATTGTCTAAGTTCATTAAATAGTACAGAAGAGTACCTAGCTATAATGGTGTGTCTAAATAAATAGTATTCGCGCAGTAATTACGACTTAGCTGAATGCTTCCAAGTCGAGTTGGTGTACGAACGACCAGATTTGCACAGAAGGCGTACCGGACGTATCTGGGCAGTGAACGACAAATAGGTTTAGATTGGCGAGGCTGTCGCGCTAAATCGGCCAGCTAACGATATGAACGAAGTGTCCACCGTTAACAAGCCGTCTGGTGTCACTTCGTCTAATCGACTCATCTCGTCCAATTTGGATGCGGTGTCGGACGGCGCAATGTACTCGAGACGAACATATGTCAAGTAACGAGGTCATACGTGTTGTGGAGGAAACGTGCAGGAACGGGAGGACTTCCTTCCTGCTCCACCAACATGTCACAGCTGATACCAGGATCCAGCACCCACGCAGGCAAATCAACTGCAAATCAGCCGCTTTCAACAGGCGCAGACATCGACAACCACGTCAGACAGCGAGATCATATCACTCCAATCCAGCGTACGTTGCACTCGCTGACAATCAGGATATGAATAGTCTTCAAAAATATGCACCTACATATTTAAAACCATCTACGGCTTGCCACCTAACTACATCAAAAGTGCACAAGTGCGCTGCGTGGTAACGCGTGCTCTGTTATTAGCACTGAACGGCGTACTACTCAAAGTTGCAACGGCAAACAGGACAACAGGACAGGCAGACCCTTGATAGTGGAACGACTTGCCGAAATGTATTCGGTCTGCACAATCCTTAATTACCCGCATTTCGAAAACGTTCCGGCAAATTTGTAACATATCATTACGAGAATGAACATAAACACACACACTCGCACACGCGCTCACGCGCACACGCGCGCACGCGCACATTATTATTATGCGTCTAACTAGTAAGAAATATAGTGTCGAGTATTTTGCATTTCATTTATTTATTTTCACATCCGCGTTTCCGTGTCGCTGTGCAGATAATTTCTAGGCAAGTTTGGTTGCAGTTACATTGTTTCGTTTCAGCTGGCAGCAGGTCAATATCGATCACGAGACTGTTCCGTCGCAGCTTGGTTACATCAGCCGTCTCTCGAAGTCAGCCGGACAGGCGCACCAGGGCAACCGCTTGACAGTGAAATTAAGCCTCCGTAGACTTGATTACCTGCTAAAAATACGACTGTTGCCAGATGTTTTGGCGGGAATCCACGGAGAGAAGACGTCACCTGCAGTGTCACACGAAATGTGTGGCCTTGTTATTCATTCCATATATCGCACCGCAGTAGCGTCATAGATCGCACATTGCTGATTCTTTCCTCTCGCTGTAGATGTGCAATCCTCTGCCTCTGTTGTCTCTCATTCAGTCCGACTTGCGATGGGGTAGGCCGAGGCGGCCGCCAACCGGGACTACGATTATATCATGGCCAATTGAGAACG
>OZ023216.1:53173407-53213407 GCA_963995525.1 Escarpia spicata | reverse complement strand
ATCTGATCATTTCTCCCTCTGTCTTCCCCGTTTTCTTTCCCCGGCACTGCTCCTTGAAGTATTGTTTTTGTGAGACCGCTTGGTCATGGTACATGCTCATACCATCTCAGCTTCCTCTTCTTCACCGTAGTTAGAAGATCTTCGTAATGAACCCCTGATGATTGATGACTTTTCTGATTTCTTCATTGGTGATATGATCAGTGTAGGAGATGCCGAGGATTCTTATGTAGCATTTCATTTTCACTGCTGTGATTTTTCGTTGCAGTTCTGCAGTGAGGGTCCATGATTGGCAAACATATAGGAAGATGGAAACAACCACTGCATGTAATAACTTCAGTTTGGACTTCAGTAAGATGTTCTTGTCTCTACATACTGGTTTCAATGTCGCCAATGGTGCTGATGTTTGTGCAGACCTTGCTTCAGTTTGGACTTCAGTGAGATGTTCTTGTCTCTACAGACTGGTTTCAATGTCGCCAATGTTGCTGATGTGTGTGCAGACCTTGCTTCAGTTTGGACTTCAGTGAGATGTTCTTGTCTCTACAGACTGGTTTCAATGTCGCCAATGTTGCTGATGTTTGTGCAGACCTTGCTTCAGTTTGGACTTCAGTGAGATGTTCTTGTCTCTACAGACTGGTTTCAATGTCGCCAATGTTGTTGATGTTTGTGCAGACCTTGCTTCAGTTTGGACTTCAGTGAGATGTTCTTGTCTCTACAGACTGGTTTCAATGTCGCCAATGTTGCTGATGTGTGTGCAGACCTTGCTTCAGTTTGGACTTCAGTGAGATGTTCTTGTCTCTACAGACTGGTTTCAATGTCGCCAATGTTGCTGATGTTTGTGCAGACCTTGCTTCAGTTTGGACTTCAGTGAGATGTTCTTGTCTCTACAGACTGGTTTCAATGTCGCCAATGTTGCTGATGTTTGTGCAGACCTTGCTTCAGTTTGGACTTCAGTGAGATGTTCTTGTCTCTACAGACTGGTTTCAATGTCGCCAATGTTGCTGATGTTTGTGCAGACCTTGCTTCAGTTTGGACTTCAGTGAGATGTTCTTGTCTCTACAGACTGGTTTCAATGTCGCCAATGTTGCTGATGTTTGTGCAGACCTTGCTTCAGTTTGGACTTCAGTGAGATGTTCTTGTCTCTACAGACTGGTTTCAATGTCGCCAATGTTGCTGATGTTTGTGCAGACCTTGCTTCAGTTTGGACTTCAGTGAGATGTTCTTGCCTCTACAGACTGGTTTCAATGTCGCTAATGTTGTTGATGTTTGTGCAGACCTCGCAAAGATTTCAATCGTGGAACCTCATTGCGTTGTTGATGTTTGTGCAGACCTCGCAAGGATTTCAATCGTGGAACCTCATTGCGTTGTTGATGTTTGTCATTAGCTTGTTTTTTTCTGCGCTAATTTCCATCCCATATATGGCTTATGTTTCGTCCAGTCGGTTCACCAGGTTAGCAAGTTCCTCTTCACCTCCAGCCAACCCGTCGATGTCATCAGCGAACCGTAGGTTGGTGACGATGAGTCCTCCAATGTTGACTGTGCCGGTGTGGTCGTCCAAGGCATCTGCCATTATTCGTTCCAGGAATATGTTGACCAGTGTAGGTGACAAGAGGCAACCTTGACGGACTGCGTCTGGTGTGTGGAAGCATTCACCTATTGCGCCTTGCATCAGTACTGCATGTTAGCTTTAGCATACAGCTGTTCGATAGTGTGAACACGCTTGGTCCAATACTGTGTTTCTTCAGTGCGGCATGCCAAACCCTGTCAAAGGCCTTCTTGAAGTCAAGAAGACGTGAAATAATTCCTATTGATGTTGCAGGTACTTCTCACCCAGAACATGAAGATTGAATATTTGATCCGTGGTGGATCTTCCACTGCGAAAACCCGCCTGTTCTTCGGCGATGATCTCTTCTGCTTGTGGTTTAAATCTGTTCATGATGACTTTAAGCATCACTTTGCTCGCATGGCTAATGAGGCTGATGGTTCGGTAATTTTGACATTGTTGTAGGTTGCCTTTCTTGGGAAGAGTAATTATCAGTGATTGAGTCCATTTCGTTGGCCAATCTCCAGTCTGCCAATTTTGTTGCAGATGTTGGTGAGGATGTCTATCACCGCTTCTCCTTCATTCATTAACAGTTCTGCTGGGATGATGTCGAATCCTGCAGCTTTTCCCTTCTTCAATGATCATACAGCTATCTCCACTTCTTTACGCAATATGGGAAAGTCGTCCTCGTTTGATGAATCTTGGCTGATTGTAACATTTGTCTTAAAGTTGTACAATTCAGAACAGTATTCCGTCCATATATTGATTAGATCTCTTTCTTCTATGAGGGATCTCCTTACTTTGTCTAGAATGTTGTTAATTTTCACCTACCTTTGTTTTGTAAGTTGTTTCACAATTTTGTAAGCTCTCTTGCTGCTAATGGCAGTTTTCAATTTCTGTGCACTGTTCTTCAATCCAGTCTTCTTTTGCCTTTTTCATTCCCTTCCTGATTTTCTTGTTGATCTCACTGTACTTTGCGGCTCCTTCCGACGTGTACTAGTCTTTCTTCAAATCTTTCGTAGTGTCATACATTTCCAGAATTTCTTCTTTGACCCAAGGCTTGGACTTTCGGCGGTACTTTCCTGGAATATAATGTGCTGTTTCTATCATCCCTGCATTAAAGTTGGTGGTCATCGCTTCTTGACCTTCTTCATCCGTGAGCAGTGGTGCAAACTTCCCTCCAGTTGTTGTTTGGAATGATTCCAAGATTGCAGGGTCCTTCAGTTTGTCCAAGTTGAACTTGAGCTGTTGTTCTTGGGTTTGTTTATCTTCTTCAACCTTACTTTGAAATTCACCAGTACAAGGTCGCGGTCACTTCTTATGTCCGCTTCTGGGAATGTCCTTGTTTTGGCTCTGTTGATCCCAGATCAAAATTGGTTCTGCATCAGGATGTAGTCGATCTGATTGTGATCTCTTCCGTTAGGTGCATGCCATGTCCATCTTCGGGATGCTTTATGTCTTCCAAGTGTGTTTGCAAGCACCATATTGTTGTAGTTGGCAAATTCCAGCAATCTATCTTTCCAGTCTGTCTGCGCAACCATTTTAGCGTTCCAGTCCCCCGTGGACGATCAGAATGTCCTTCTTATCTACTCTATCGATGATGTCCAGGAGTTGGGTGTAGAATTCTTCCACTTGCTCATCATAGTCAGTTGTTGGGGCATAGACTTGTACCACCGTGATGTCGAAAGGTGCTGCTCTAAGGCGTATGGTTATGAGCCTGCTGGATGTTGGGCGGCACCGTAGTATTGAGTTCTTTATGCTTTTGTTGACAAGGAATCCTATGCCTTTTACATATTTGTCATTTTCTAACACTGAAGTAGAATGTATGTCCTTCATCCGTTTGTACTTCTCCAAAGTTCTTCCACCTGGCCTCACAGAATCCAAGGAGGTACCTTTCACGGGCAAGTTCTTTCATTTGTCCTTGTTGGTTAAGTGTTCTTACATTCTATGAGGCAATAGTGATGTAATCCCTCCCACGGATTTTCTTGGGTGCGATACCATCAGTAGCAAACTTGTCGCGTCCGCCCGGATGGGAGACGGATGGCGCAGTCATTGGTAACCCCATTCTTTGTCTTATCTGGCGGAGCCCATCCCTCTCCAGGCGGCCACAGCCCCTTAGGCCTGACTACTCACGGAGACAGTTTCCAGCATGCTCCACGGGGCGTCTGGGTTGACATGTGTGGACACATTCGCTTTTCACCCCTCCCGAGGGAGAGGGCTAGCTGATCCGAACAATGCTGGATGCAGTGACCGGCGAGAACATCACCTTACATTATATAAGATTCGCCAAAAGGGCATACGAATGTGTTCTGGGTAGACCTGGATTCGGCTGGAAGAACGAAACTGATGACATATTTGCAGCCGTGTTTACACTATATATGAACAGAAGGACACGTGAGTGTGAGTGAAGGACACGTGAGTGAGAGTGAAGGACACGTGAGTGAGAGTGAAGGACACGTGAGTGAGAGTGAAGGACACGTGAGTGAAAGTGAAGGACACGTGAGTGAGAGTGAAGGACACGTGAGTGAGAGTGAAGGACACGTGAGTGAGAGTGAAGGACACGTGAGTGAGAGTGAAGGACACGTGAGTGAGAGTGAAGGACACGTGAGTGTGAGTGAAGGACACGTGAGTGAGAGTGAAGGACAGAAATATCGCAGATACATCACTACACACATTAAGTTACACATATGAAACTTACATTACTTTACAAGGGCAGAAATTATAAAAGAGTCGACACCAACAAAACACGGACCAGCATTGGTGAGTCCTGGGACAGAACAGGACACAACAGAGTCTTTGCTGAAGAATAACAACACTCAGATGAGGAAGGAGAAGAAGATGTACCCAGCAACAGACGGAGTGCAACCGTCAACGCAGCAGCCCGTGAACAGGATGCAGAGGCAAACGTAACTGTCGGAAAATAAACACAAACAGATGCTGCAGTCCAAGGAAAAATGAAAGAACTGTACGTCACAAAATGAAAGCTATACCGGAAAACTACAGACGGATAGTTCCTACCACACACAGAGGAGGGTGTATTTTCCTACATCTGTTGTCCTACAATAGTGAATAGCCACCTGTATGTAGGCCTGGACTAATACGTTAGAGAATAGCCACCCGTATGTAGGCCTGGACCAATACATCTTTGTTGTCCTACAATAGTGAGTAACCACTTGTATGTAGGCCTAGACCAATACGTCTTTGTTGTCCTACAATGGTGAGTAACCACCTGTATGTAGGCCTGGACCAATACATCTTTGTTGTCCTACAATGGTGAGTAGCCACCTGTATGTAGGCCTAGCCAATACGTCTTTGTTGTCCTACAATGGTGAGTAACCACCTGTATGTAGGCCTGGACCAATACGTCTTTGTTGTCCTACAATGGTGAGTAGCCACCCGTATGTAGGCCTGGACCAATACGTCTTTGTTGTCCTACAATGGTGAGTAACCACCTGTATGTAGGCCTGGACCAATACATCTTTGTTGTCCTACAATAGTGAGTAGCCACCTGTATGTAGGCCTGGACCAATACGTCTTTGTTGTCCTACAATGGTGAGTAACCACCTGTATGTAGGCCTGGACCAATACGTCTTTGTTGTCCTACAATGGTGAGTAACCACCTGTATGTAGGCCTGGACCAATACGTCTTTGTGGTACGTGCAAGTCTCCGACAACTACTGCTAACATACTGCCGTTGTATATAACGAATAACATGTTATTTATTTTAAACACGTTCCCATTGTTTAATACTAAATCTCTTCATGACGATTACACAGCCTTCGCAAACGTATTTTATATTTACTATCTTTTCTACGTAATTAATTGTCTTGAGTTCCGTTGACATGATTGCATTTATTTAATTGTGTATATAACACACGGTGTTTTAATGTATAAATGGTTCGTCAAAGCAACATCCGATCAACGATGGTGCCGACGACGAAGTCGGCGATTACAGTGTTTATGGAGTGGTAACGATGATGACGATGACGATGATGATGGTGGTGATGAAGATAGTGATGGAAATATATTACTATTTCAGTTTAACTGTTGTCTTCATTCAGTCAATATATATCCCCGCCGTATCGCTATTTGAGCTCCCTCGAGGCGCCGACCCACTGGACAGGTGTGAACTATCTGATCAGCTATTACGCCCTGATCGTGTTAATCGAGATAGCTGTTGACGTAAGGTTGAGATGCTGCGGCATGCCCCTATCACAATTCATCCCCTGCGATCGTGCCTCGCCACTACCGACACGGAGAGTCGGCGCAGGCCGCCTCGCCGGGAGAGGCGCGAACTGTTTACTTCGCCGCGGGGGTATAAATAAGATCACGTGGCGGCGACAAGAGTCCTACTCCGCCTTGTGGCGGCGTCTACAGCTGCTGCTACCGTCACACGCCGGGCAAGTGGCAGGCAGAGGAGGCTGGTGCATGCGCCGCCGTCAGGGCTTCAGGGCTCATGATACAGTTAGACTTCCTGTTTCGTTACAGTGCAGTGTATTTTTGAGAATTTTTTTTATACACAATTCACCTGCTCTGACATAAGTGCATTTGAGTAGTCAGATGTCCAGGTATGATTGTAGAAGGTGTCGACAGTGAAATGGTGGATTTCTAGATTATTTGAATAAGCGGAAGGATATTTGGCAGCAATTTGCCTGTTTGACTCTATGACGGAGTAATGCTTGCCGGCATTCGTAAATATTGACGGGTGTCACACACACAGACATTTTACGTGAGCTAGAACTATTATATGTTGACTAATCTCGACCAGCATGTCGATGAGATAATAATAACAGCAGGTGAGAAGTTTAGAAAAATTGTAGGCCACGTTTTCTTATAATCAGACAAAACGTCAACATGGTCGCCAATGGGTAAACTAACTGTAGCCAAAGCCCTTCAGTGTACGCGCCGCCGTCAGTGCCTCCGTGCACGCGCCGTCGTCTTCCGTGTGCGTGCCGTCGTCAGGGCTCTCGTGCTCGCGCCGTCGTCAGGGCTTTCCTGCACGCGCCGTCGTCAGGGTTTCCGTGCACGCGCCGTCAACAGGGCTTTCGTGCACGCGGTTGTCAAGGCTTTCGTGACGCGCCGTCGTCAGGGCTTCCGTGCACTCGCAGTCGTCAGGTCCTCCGTGCACGCGCCTCGTCTGGGCTTCTGTGCACGCGCCGTCGCCAGGACTTCCTAGTGGCATAGCACATCGCCACGTTCTGACATGTCACGTCGTACGAAACTTCCATCAGACAATACGGGTTTGGGGATTTTGAGAATACATGGCTGTAACAAATGTATAATGGTCGCTGCAATTTCTGCGCGAATACTACTCGTACAGAAACATCCATCACTGTCAACAGAGAGGGACTAATTGAAACAGCTAAATGAACTGACGCAACGCGGAGTGAACAACTTTCCCAAGTTTCGGAACGGCAACAAGACGACACGAACCAGGATTCTCTTGATTTAGAGTCGGATGTTCTAAATACTGCGCCCCTAAGTATCTCACATACAGATAATGGTGATACTAAATCTGAATAGGAATTATAATGTAGGTTGGTTAACCAATAACAAGCAAAATACAATTACACAGGTTGGTTAATCAATCACAAACGAAACTCAATTATATAGGCGGGTTAACCATTGACAAACATAACACAATTATATAGGTTGGTTAGCCAATCAGAAATTAAATCCAATTATATAAGTTGGTTAACCAAAAACAAACACCACACCATTGTATAGGTTGGTTAACCAATCAGAAATGAAACACAATTATACAAGTTGGTTAACCAAAAACAAACACAACACAATTATATAGGTTGGTTAACCAATCACAAACGAAACACAATTATATAAGTTGGTTAACTAATGACAAACGAAACACAATTATATAAGTTGGTTAACCAAAAAACAAACACAACACAATTATATAGGTTGGTTAACCAATCATAAACGATTTGTTAACGATTGACAAACGAAAAACAATTATATAATAATATAATCTATATTGCACTTTACATTCGTCTTAATATGACCGAAATCGACCAAGAACATATTATACCCTCTCCAGAATTTGGCAGTGGCATCGACGACTAGACTATCCTTATTAACAACGGATATATATTGGCCCAAAAGCACAACATCTTTGGCACTGTCCAATGTTGGTTAAACAACGACAAACGAAACACAAATATATAGGTCGGTTAAATAATGACAGACGGAACACAACTATATAGTTGGTTAACCAATGACAAACGAAACACAACTATATAAGAAGATTTATCATGACAAATGAAACACAATTATATACGTTGGTTAACCAAATATACGCGAAACACAATTATATAAGTTGGTTAATCATTGACAAACGACATACAATTATGTAGGTTGGCTAACCAATAACAAACGAAGCACAATTATATAGGTTGATTAACCAATGGCAAACGTAACACAATTATATAGGTTGGTTAACCAATAACAAATGTAACGTGGATTTGTTCAGAATGTCAAATAAAAAATAAGGACTTCAAAGAAGAAAATAATATATGTGGCATATGTTTACTTAGCGTGCAGATTGAAGAGCACAGAGCGCAGCGGACAGATTTCCATCTACGAACGATATTACGGAATGGCTCCATACAATATCATCTGGGATTACGTCGAAGACTCCGATAATATAGATACTATCACCAATTTTATTGAAATGTTGTCTTTTGTAAGAAATGCTGTTCTCTTGTTTAAGTTGCCTTTATAGATTATATCTAAACTGGAAAAAGCACACTGAAAAAATATCAAATGCTTGCTCTAAAAAAATTGGCATTTAAAATAAATTAAAACATGTGTTACCTCTTCATATTAAAATAATATTATATAATTCATTAATAGTGCATATTAACAAAATGACTTACCAGTTTATTTACAAAACTGGAGGATAATGTTTAACTATGAGGTACATAATCATGAGTCAGGAATAAAATATACACTTATAATATTTAACATGAATTTGCTAAGAAATGTCTTAGGCATAATTTGCCACTTTTACTAAATAACATTCCTGATATTGTCAAAGAAAAGCTTAGTACACACAGTTCACAAGGATTTGCCAAGTATGTTAAACTTTATTTTTACAAAACTATCAAGTAACATGCACCAGGCAAAATTGCTATATATGTATGCAAAATTAAGAACCGACAACCACCTGTCAACATGTCAACAAAATAGTGCCTAAACGACAAACTCAATAATCATGTAAGCTTGCTCACACTCCACACATGCTCACACTACACACATGCTCACACTACACACATGCTCACACTACACACATGCTTACACTACACACATGCTCACACTACACACATGCTCACACTACACACATGCTCACACTACACACATGCTTACACTACACACATGCTCACACTACACACATGCTCACACTACACACATGCTCACACTACATACATGCTCACACTACACACATGCTTACACTACACACATGCTCACACTACACACATGCTCACACTACACACATGCTCACACTACACACATGCTCACACTACACACATGCTTACACTACACACATGCTCACACTCCACACATGCTCACACTACACACATGCTCACACTACACACATGCTCACACTACACACATGCTCACACTACACACATGCTCACACTCCACACATGCTCACACTACACACATGCTCACACTACACACATGCTCACACTATACACATGCTCACACTCCACACATGCTCACACTCCACACATGCTCACACTACACACATGCTCACACTGCACACATGCTCACACTGCACACATGCTCACACTACACACATGCTCACACTACACACGTGCTCACACAGCACACATGCTCACACTACACACATGCTCACACTGCACACATGCTCAAACTACAAACATGCTCAAACTACACACGTGCTCACACTGCACACATGCTCACACTACACACGTGCTCACACTGCACACATGCTCACACTACACACGTGCTCACACTGCACACATGCTCACACTGCACACGTGCTCACACTGCACACATGCTCACACTGCACACGTGCTCACACTGCACACATGCTCACACTGCACACATGCTCACACTACACACATGTTCACACTACACACATGCTCACACTACACACATGCTCACACTACACACATGCTCACACTGCACACATGCTCACACTGCACACGTGCTCACACTGCACACATGCTCACACTGCACACGTGCTCACACTACACACATGCTAACACGACACACATGCTCACACACTACAAACATGCTCACACTACACACATGCTCACACTGCACACATGCTCACACTGCACACATGCTCATACTACACACATGCTCACACTACACACATGCTCACACTACACACATGCTCACACTACACACATGCTCACACTACACACATGCTCACACTACACACATGCTCACACTACACACATGCTCACACTACACACATGCTCACACTGCACACATGCTCACGCTACACACATTCTCACGCTGCACACATGCTCACGCTGCACACATGCTCACACTACACACATGCTCACACTACACACATGCTCACACTACACACGTGCTCACACTGCACACGTGCTCACACTACACACGTGCTCACACTACACACATGCTCACACTGCACACATGCTCACACTGCACACATGCTAACACTGCACACATGCTCACACTACACACGTGCTAACACTGCACACATGCTCATACTACACACATGCTCACACTACACACATGCTCACACTACACACATGCTCACACTACACACATGCTCACACTACACACATGCTCACACTACACACATGCTCACACTACACACATGCTCACACTACACACATGCTCACACTACACACATGCTCACACTGCACACATGCTCACGCTACACACATGCTCACGCTGCACACATGCTCACACTGCACACATGCTCACACTGCACACATGCTCACACTACACACATGCTCACACTACACACATGCTCACACTACACACGTGCTCACACTGCACACGTGCTCACACTACACACGTGCTCACACTACACACGTGCTCACACTGCACACGTGCTCACACTGCACACATGCTAACACTGCACACATGCTCACACTACACACGTGCTAACACTGCACACATGCTCACACTACACACGTGCTCACACTACACACGTGCTCACACTGCACACGTGCTCACACTACACACGTGCTCACACTGCACACGTGCTCACACTGCACACGTGCTCACACTGCACACGTGCTCACACTACACACATGCTCACACTACACACATGCTCACACTTCACACATTCTTACACTACACACATGCTCACACTTCACACATGCCCACACTACACACATGCTCACACTACACGCATGCTCACACTACACGCATGCTCACACTACACACATGCTCACACTACACACATGCTCACACTACACACATGCTCACACTACACACATGCCCACACTACACACATGCTCACACATCACACATGCTCACACTACACACATGCTCACACTACACACATGCTTACACTACACACATGCTCACACTACACACATGCATACATATTATGGTTTTTTTTTCTTCTTCTTCTTTTTCTGGAAGAATTTGATTAGGTGATGTATTGATTCAGTTAAAGTTTTACTACAAAAGGTGGCTCCTCGATAGCGACTACCACAGTCTTAGAGGAGTCTCCTGACCCTACTTTTCGTTATTTATCATACATTATGCCATGTTTACTATAAGGTTATATATTTGTATTATTTTTATTTTTTTTACATGGATTTATTGTATGTATTATTTTTAATGTCCTGGGCAAACAAAACAAATTCTTCTTCTTCTTCTTCTTTATGCTTTCTCGTGGTTTGATGGGTCACTGGATGTTGTATTGGACATGCCTTTCTCAACCATTCACCTGATTCAAGTAGGTGTAAACCACACGCGCCCACAACTAGCCCGGAAAAAGACAACGTGACTACGATATGACGTCATCGTACAAGAAAAGTCCAATTGTACACGATGTGACATCATCGTACAAGAACAGTCCTATTGTACACCATGTGACATCATCGTACAATAACAGTCCAATTGTACACCATGTGACATCATCGTACAAGAACAGTCCAATTGTACACCATGTGACATCATCGTACAAGAACAGTCCAATTGTACACCATGTGACATCATCGTACAAGAACAGTCCTATTGTACACCATGTGACATCATCGTACAAGAACAGTCCAGTTGTACACCATGTGACATCATCGTACAAGAACAATCCAGTTGTACACCATGTGACATCATCGTACAAGAACAGTCCAATTGTACATAATGTGACGTCATCGTACAAGAACAGTACAGTTGTACACCATGTGACATAATCGTACAAGAACAGTCCAATTGTACATCATGTGACGTCATCGTACAAGAACATTACAGTTGTACACCATGTGTCGTCATCGTAAAAGAACAGTCCAATTGTACACCATGTGACATCATCATACAAGAACAGTCCAATTGTACACCATGTGACATCATCGTACAAGAACAGTCCAATTGTACACCATGTGACATCATCGTACAAGAACAGTCCAATTGTACACCATGTGACATCATCGTACAAGAACAGTCCAGTTGTACACCATGTGACATCATCGTACAAGAACAGTCCAGTTGTACATCATGTGACGTCATCGTACAAGAACAGTCCAGTTGTACACCATGTGACATAATCGTACAAGAACAGTCCAATTGTACATCATGTGACGTCATCGTACAAGAACAGTACAGTTGTACACCATGTGTCGTCATCGTACAAGAACAGTCCAGTTGTACACCATGTGACGTCATCGTACAAGAACAGTCCAATTGTACACCATGTGACATCATCGTACAAGAACAGTCCAATTGTACACCATGTGACATCATCGTACAAGAACAGTCCAATTGTACACCGTGTGGTATTATGTTGTTTGACTATCATCGACATTTGACATACTATTATTATAAATGACGCTTTAGTCTGTATTCATGTAATCTGTATAGTGACACTTCACACGTCGGTCTCACTAATAATCCATTCAATATTGTATAAACATAAACGAAATCAATCGTTGGATAACATTGATCCCACCAAAGTTTTACCTTGACCGAATGTTCCGAGTGTCACTGTCGTAGCAGAAACAAATGATGTGGGTGCTGATGAAATGTCAACAGGAACTTGACTAGATAGCGGGGGCATTTCGTGTGTGAAAATACGAATGTGCGTTCGTACAAAGTTAAGATACCCAAACCAGAATCGAAACGTCATGATCGCTTGCTTGACATTATTCTACCTGCATGATTATTTATTGTTGTCAAATCGCAGAAATTATCTTTGTCATAGTTTTCTGTGATAGCGGGTTTTTGTCGTCTGTGCGCCTGTCCAGACGTATGTTTTGTACGGTTGTCGTGCTCGTTTGGGGCCAGTATCCTGCATTGTCAAACTGTTGGCGTGGCAGACGCCACTTTCGAGTTATACAATCGCTTATTAAATTTAATTTTGGTAATTTAACCTGAAGTGGCAGCCAACGATTTCGAAGGATCTAATTATTGACACTTATCCAGTACAAAGTTCATTTTAACAGACCACAAAGAGAAACATGTTGGAATCAATATCGTTACTCTCTACATGTTGTAGATTCATGTTAGAGATCAACAAAGGAAACACACATCAAAAGACCCTGTCCATCGAATGTGATTTATAGGTGAATGGAACCCTATTATTCAAAACACCTAAGTATAGGTGACAACGATTGACACCAATGCACCACTAACTTCATGACTAATAGCTTTTATTCAAAAATTAGGTTATATAGTAGATAAAACACTTTGAGTAGGTGCCAACCGTTAACGTGGCGAAATCGATACAGCGAATGTTTACCGCGCGCATAAAAGACGGTTCCGCGGCCCAGGCGAACATTTCACGTACATTCGCGTATTCGATACAATCCTAGATGACACGCTGTGTGTTGCGTACTGACGTCACAAAACCAAATCTGGACAATGTGCGTGACGTAACTACAAGCACCATAGCTTACATGACGAACTGCCTACTCTTCAAAGTTAATGACGTCACAAAACCAAATCTGGACAATGTGCGTGACGTAACCACAAGCACCATAGCTTACATGACGAACTGCCTACTCTTCAAAGTTAATGACGTCACAAAACCAAATCTGGACAATGTGCGTGACGTAACCACAAGCACCATAGCTTACATGACGAACTGCCTACTCTTCAAAGTTAATGACGTCACAAAACCAAATCTGGACAATGTGCGTGACGTAACCACAAGCACCATAGCTTACATGACGAACTGCCTACTCTTCAAAGTTAATGACGTCACAAAACCAAATGTGGACAATGTGCGTGACGTAACTACAAGCACCATAGCTTACATGACGAACTGCCTACTCTTCAAAGTTAATGACGTCACAAAACCAAATGTGGACAATGTGCGTGACGTAACTACAAGCACCATAGCTTACATGACGAACTGCCTACTCTTCAAAGTTAATGACGTCACAAAACCAAATGTGGACAATGTGCGTGACGTAACTACAAGCACCATAGCTTACATGACGAACTGCCTACTCTTCAAAGTTAATGACGTCACAAAACCAAATGTGGACAATGTGCGTGACGTAACTACAAGCACCATAGCTTACATGACGAACTGCCTACTCTTCAAAGTTAATGACGTCACAAAACCAAATGTGGACAATGTGCGTGACGTAACTACAAGCACCATAGCTTACATGACGAACTGCCTACTCTTCAAAGTTAATGACGTCACAAAACCAAATGTGGACAATGTGCGTGACGTAACTACAAGCACCATAGCTTACATGACGAACTGCCTACTCTTCAAAGTTAATGACGTCACAAAACCAAATCTGGACAATGTGCGTGACGTAACTACAAGCACCATAGCTTACATGACGAACTGCCTACTCTTCAAAGTTAATGACGTCACAAAACCAAATCTGGACAATGTGCGTGACGTAACCACAAGCACCATAGCTTACATGACGAACTGCCTACTCTTCAAAGTTAATGACGTCACAAAACCAAATGTGGACAATGTGCGTGACGTAACTACAAGCACCATAGCTTACATGACGAACTGCCTACTCTTCAAAGTTACCATTTAAGGCAATACCAGCGGCATATTCATAACAAATCAATTGATAAAACAACTGGTTCCGTTCATCTTTCAAATTGCTCTCCTGTCTTGCAATGACTCTGTGTTCTGTAGTCGCACTTGGAGTTTAGTTATACTAATGTTTGGTACCGGGCGTAACTACCACCTGATCACACTTCAAAGCAACGTTTATGTCAAGTAAACCCTATGTTTACTTTCCTCCAAACTGTCGGCTAGCAATCTATCTTACTACTGCACGTTGTATTACATGTTTAGACGTCAGGTGATCGTGCCACACCCACACACGTCCTCCATCACGTCACGTGTTCTATCATGTCAAGTGTTCTCGCACACCAACGTGTGCCCGGCTCTGGTTGTTTGACTTTTGGCTGTTGTCGTCGCTCATTCATCACAACTTCCGAGAAATGTTGCTGTCGATGCCAACTGCTCCCAATACAAGGACGGCAGTCGTGTTTATATCTCTTGTCCAGACACACCGCAATGATTACGTGCACATTCCTACCCCACTGGCTCCCACCCATACGGCCGCTTGCACCGAGAACGACCTCCAAGATACCAACAAATATTTAAATTATTTTCATTGTAAACTTTCGTCTCGTGGTTCACTACACGTCGACGCAATTCCTTCAACGTGGCTAGACACAGTGTATTCGGCTGCCTTTATTTGCACAGTGCCCGTCTCTTCACTAAGGTTGGGAAGGGTATGCTTTGGTAAAACGAAGATGTGATGGCCCATCAAGATAGAATGTTAGAAACTATAGTGTTATCATTATTATCACAATTTTTAGTAAACTAACAAACGCACACACGTTCATGGTCCATGTCATTTGATTCACACTGCACTTATTCAGCGCGGTTCACGGCCAGGAGAGATCAACCCATGTTGCTGTTGACATCAGTTGATCTCGTTAGTCTCCTCCCGTGGGCCTTGTCGTGTTCCTTTTGCGCCAGCAGTTTCAAGCTGTCCCTTGGTATTACACGGGTTTCTTTGTGTCCGCTGGGCTGCTGTAGCCACGAGGAACAACAATTCCATCTGTCTGGCAGTCTGTTGATATCCGTTAAGATGCTGACGAAACGTTTCAGGGTCGTGTATTGGCATCGGATGTCAAGTGACCGCCTATCAAAAAACGCCCTGTGTATGAGAATTAGCTGACGGAAAACGTCATGCGGGCATATCTAGTTAGTGATATAAGGTTGTAATCAAAAAGATCTGATTTAGCACTGACCATTTGCAATAGCAATATGTTGCTGAAGACAAATCTACTTGACAACCAGTTTTACTACTGGCATTGCACCGGCATAAAGCGGCCAAAAGAAGCACAGTCTCTCGAGACATGCACAGTCTCACGAGACATGCACAGTCTCACGAGACATGCACAGTCTCACGAGACATGCACAGTGTCAAGAGACAAGCACAGTCTCACGAGACATGCACAGTCTCACGAGACATGCACAGTGTCAAGAGACAAGCACAGTCTCACGAGACATGCACAGTGTCAAGAGACAAGCACAGTCTCACGAGACATGCACAGTCTCACGAGACATGCACAGTCTCACGAGACATGCACAGTCTCTCGAGACATGCACAGTCTCACGAGACATGCACAGTCTCACGAGACATGCACAGTCTCACGAGACATGCACAGTCTCACTAGACATGCACAGTGTCAAGAGACAAGCACAGTCTCGCCAGATATGCACAGTCTCACGAGATAAGCACAGTTTCGCGAGACATGCACAGTTTTACAACACAGAAACTGTTCACTACTACTACTACTACTACTATTACTACAACTACTACTACTTCTACTACTACTACTACTACTACAACTACTAATATTTCTACTACTACTACTAGTACTACAACAACTACTACTTCTACTACTACTACTACTACTACTACAACTACTAATATTTCTACAACTACTACTACTACTACTACTACTACTGCGACTACTACTTTGTATCTGTTGAACAGTAATACATGATTCACATGATGTTTAAGAACTGTTGTTTATGACCAGATCACGATTTCGTGTTCGTTCCGTTTTCGTTAGTTTTCTAGTTTTCTTGGGTTGGCTTTTGGTGCCACACAAAGAGTGTTCATTTTTCCCAGAGGTGGGACAAAGTGGACATAATGCAGAGTGTGCACTTTCAGCGTTGCAGAACCTAAACATCTAAACATATCAATTCGATGGAACGAAACTGGTTTAATATCTTAGACAAGTTTAAATAGTGAGTCTCAGTTTTAAGAATTTCAAAAAAATATTTTAAAATATGTACACAATAACAATTGTTTGCTGAGAGGGCTGATTTGCCCCGATCTCCCCTACTATTGTGTGTGTGTTGGGCAAGATTCGTGGAGAAACAATCAAACGGTAACCCTTTCTACAAAAGCACTATATTCGGTAGTTTTGACGTCCCAGAAAAAAATCGCTCCATTATGGGTCTCTCTTCTGAAATTGCTAAATACCGGAAATACTGAGCTTGGCTGGCGACCGCTAGAAGGCTATTATACAACGAGCCAACCGCCGAGATGAGTCGTGTACGTCTGGCAGTATGGATCCGGATTTATTGCTGCCTCTAACCGCCACAGATGGCTCTGCCATTCACGTTCCGTTCGACTGAGCAATTCGCTTATACCGCCACGAATTAACTGAACACCGCCTGCATTGCGTAAACGATAACCACATAACCAAGTTCGTATAACGAAATTGCGTTACCATGGAAATATAACCGGCTGAATGGTAACGTCGTTATGAGCGACGCTTTCACGAAGCGACTGGTTTGATAAAGAGAACGACTTGTGTTGACCTTGGGATGACGGAACTAACGACGCACGCATGCATGCACGCAAGCACGCACGCACGCACACACGTACGCACGCACGCATGCACCCACTCACACATACACACGCACTCACACACAGTACACACAAGCACACACAAGCACACACAAGCACACACACAGTCACACGCACACACACGCACACACACACACACACACACACACGCGCGCGCACACACAAACACACGGGCAGGCATTAAACATGTACAATAAAATTGATGTGAGCAGTGATTGACATGACTGAACAGGGCAAGTTGTCGAGTTCGTGTCAGAATTGCACAAATACCGTTCCTTGGGAAACTCGCCAAGCCTCAGTTACAAAAAATAGCTTCCATACACAAAGTCGAAACGTGCCTCAAATCTAGCCTTTTTAAGGCCGACTGGAATGTCTCCGAATTATTTATAACACGACCAACTAAATTCACCTGAGGTATGTTAGGCGTGGGTCACCATAAGTCTACCTACCAAACTATGTTAAGCAGATTTTGTTATTTCAATAAAATCACCCGTACGGTTCTTCATTCGTTCGTCGTCTGATTGTTTGCCCTCACGTATTCGTGCTCATGAGATGCTAAAGTAACAAATCGGAAGAGACTAGTAAACTAAGATGATGTTGTGATTTTTGAATTCAGTCCAACTATTTCTATAAGAAATAAGATGGGACTTGGCCAAACCTTTCCATAATTTATATCCGCCGTTCATGCTGGGTCTTGGCTAGACTATTCTATATAATTTGTATACGACATTCCATACATCCATGGGTACACAAAACAGTGCAGGCTAGTGAGGAGAGTTCGAAGTTGTTCCCTTAAAGCAAAAGTCCCATCCATCAGATCGTTGTAGTGAGACACCGCTGCTAGTCCTAACGTCCGGACGGTGGTTCGAGGAAGTGGAGCCTTAACTGCACTGCCGACCCTGGCCATGTCGAAGGCATTAGCACTTGCCACCAGTGAATCAGGCAATTTGTTATAATGTCAGTTTTGTGGTATTTTCTATTCACAATTTCCGCCAATCGGCTGCCGCGGCCGCCGTTTGGCGTGGATCGTTTATGAGTGGCAGTGATTATGCCCGTCGCTTGGCGCACACAGATGCGAGATGTAATTAGACGCGCCGTGAGGTTGCCATGACTACGGAGGCGGAACCAGCGACCGTGACGGTAGCTGAACCGAATAGTGTGAGGAATAAGGCGGGGAACTGGGCGGTAGGCGGGTTAGTGGGAAAGTAATATGCGCCAACTTAGATGGATGCAATGCTTACAATTGCATCACTTGTACTGATTGCATTTCAACATTTGTTTTAGTATTTACCAGATCGTAATGGATTGTAATGGTGTTATATTGTCTCAACCCGTCCTAACACACCGACCGCCCGGATGTAATGGATTGTAATGGTGTTATACTGTCTCAACCCGTCCTAACACACCGACCGCCCGGATGTAATGGATTGTAATTGTGTTATACTGTCTCAACCCGTCTTAACACACCGACCGCCCGGATGTAATGGATTGTAATGGTGTTATACTGTCTCAACCCGTCCTAACACACCGACCGCCCGGATGTAATGGATTGTAATGGTGTTATACTGTCTCAACATGTCCTAACACACCGACCGCCCGGATGTAATGGATTGTAATGGTGTTATACTGTCTCAACACGTCTTAACACACCGACCGCCCGGATGTAATTGATTGTAATGGTGTTATACTGTCTCAACCCATCCTAACACACCGACCGCCCGGATGTAATGGATTGTAATGGTGTTATACTGTCTCAACCCGTCCTAACACACCGACCGCCCGGATGTAATGGATTGTAATGGTGTTATAATGTCTCAACCCGTCTTAACACACCGACCGCCCGGATGTAATGGATTGTAATGGTGTTATACTGTCTCAACCCATCCTAACACACCGACCGCCCGGATGTAATGGATTGTAATGGTGTTATACTGTCTCAACCCGTCTTAACACACCGACCGCCCGGATGTAATGGATTGTAATAGTGTTATACTGTCTCAACCCATCCTAACACACCGACCGCCCGGATGTAATTGATTGTAATGGTGTTATACTGTCTCAACCCGTCCTAACACACCGACCGCCCGGATGTAATGGATTGTAATTGTGTTATACTGTCTCAACCCGTCCTAACACACCGATCGCCCGGATGTAATGGATTGTAATGGTGTTATACTGTCTCAACCCGTCCTAACACACCGACCGCCCGGATGTAATGGTTTGTAATGGTGTTATATTGTCTCAACCCGTCCTAACACACCGACCGCCCGGATGTAATGGATTGTAATGGTGTTATACTGTCTCAACCCGTCCTAACACACCGACCGCCCGGATGTAATGGATTGTAATTGTGTTATACTGTCTCAACCCGTCTTAACACACCGACCGCCCGGATGTAATGGATTGTAATGGTGTTATACTGTCTCAACCCGTCCTAACACACCGACCGCCCGGATGTAATGGATTGTAATGGTGTTATACTGTCTCAACCCGTCCTAACACACCGACCGCCCGGATGTAATGGATTGTAATGGTGTTATACTGTCTCAACCCGTCTTAACACACCGACCGCCCGGATGTAATTGATTGTAATGGTGTTATACTGTCTCAACCCATCCTAACACACCGACCGCCCGGATGTAATGGATTGTAATGGTGTTATACTGTCTCAACCCGTCCTAACACACCGACCGCCCGGATGTAATGGATCGTAATGGTGTTATAATGTCTCAACCCGTCTTAACACACCGACCGCCCGGATGTAATGGATTGTAATGGTGTTATACTGTCTCAACCCATCCTAACACACCGACCGCCCGGATGTAATGGATTGTAATGGTGTTATACTGTCTCAACCCGTCTTAACACACCGACCGCCCGGATGTAATGGATTGTAATAGTGTTATACTGTCTCAACCCATCCTAACACACCGACCGCCCGGATGTAATTGATTGTAATGGTGTTATACTGTCTCAACCCGTCCTAACACACCGACCGCCCGGATGTAATGGATTGTAATGGTGTTATACTGTCTCAACCCGTCTTAACACACCGACCGCCCGGATGTAATTGATTGTAATGGTGTTATACTGTCTCAACCCGTCTTAACACACCGACCGCCCGGATGTAATTGATTGTAATGGTGTTATACTGTCTCAACCCGTCCTAACACACCGACCGCCCGGATGTAATGGATTGTAATGGTGTTATACTGTCTCAACCCGTCTTAACACACCGACCGCCCGGATGTAATTGATTGTAATGGTGTTATACTGTCTCAACCCGTCCTAACACACCGACCGCCCGGATGTAATGGTTTGTAATGGTGTTATACTGTCTCAACCCGTCTTAACACACCGACCGCCCGGATGTAATGGATTGTAATGGTGTTATACTGTCTCAACCCGTCCTTACACACCGACCGCCCGGATGTAATGGATTGTAATGGTGTTATACTGTCTCAACCCGTCTTAACACACCGACCGCCCGGATGTAATTGATTGTAATGGTGTTATACTGTCTCAACCCGTCCTAACACACCGACCGCCCGGATGTAATGGATTGTAATGGTGTTATACTGTCTCAACCCGTCTTAACACACCGACCGCCCGGATGTAATGGATTGTAATGGTGTTATACTGTCTCAACCCGTCCTTACACACCGATCGCCCGGATGTAATGGATTGTAATGGTGTTATACTGTCTCAACCCGTCTTAACACACCGACCGCCCGGATGTAATGGATTGTAATGGTGTTATACTGTCTCAACCCGTCCTAACACACCGACCGCCCGGATGTAATGGATTGTAATGGTGTTATACTGTTTCAACCCATCCTAACACACCGACCGTCCGGATGTAATGGATTGTAATGGTATTATACTGTTTCAACCCATCCTAACACACCGCCCGTCCGGATGTAATGGATTGTAATGGTGTTATACTGTCTCAACCCGTCCTTGCATACCGACCGCCCGGGTGCGTTTAAACAGGTATGGGCTTAAAGTGGAAGTACAAATGTGGGAATATCGAACAATTTTCAACTTAACCAGAATATTCTGTTCTGAGTCGATATATCTGACCATTAGACGCTTCACAAACTGGCCTCGCACAACAGAAAACAACACTCGCACTGTTGCAAAGTGTCCATACTGATTCTCAATCCAATTAAACATAGGCAAAGTTAATGGATTATAATTTATACATTTTAATGCAAGAAGTCTGAAAGCAAATTTACCGAAAATTAAAGATTACATTCTAGAGCTTAACCTGCAATTTGATATAGTTGCTATATCTGAAACATGGGCAGAAATTGACTTAATAAATAACTTTAATATAAATAGTTACAATGCTCATGACATGCCCAGAGGAGACCGAAAGCGTGGTGGTGTAGCCGTACACACAAATAAACAATTAACATGCAAACTGATTGAAACACAATTTGCAGTAGATAACATTTTTGCATTTGTTACTGTGGAACTATCCATAAAAGACTACGAAAATGTTATTGTCAATTGTACATATAGAACGCCAGGTTCAAATCTAGATGTCTTTTGTAAAACAATGAAAGTATTTTATATGATCCTAAATCAGTGAAAACAATATTTACGTGTGGTGATCTTTGTTAAAGCCTGAGGATCTTAACAGCACCAAACACTTCCTTGATCTGATGTACAGCGTGGGTCTTTACCCTTTAATTGATAAACCAACCAGGCCAACAGACTGCTCAGCCACACTAATTGATGATATATATTTACCAATGAATTGAAACACACCCTTACTTGTGGTATTTTATTCAGTTATATTAGTAAGCATTTAACAGTTTTTTTGCAATATGTGAATATATATATATATATATATAGAACAGTCCTCAAATAAGTTCACTATGATAGAATGATAACTGGAGACACACTGGCTCCGCTTTTAAACGAATTAAGTTTACAATCCTGGGATACTGTCCTAACCACAAATGATGTTAATCATTCTTATGACAAATTCTTAAATATATAATACTAATATGTTTAATAAACATTGCCCAGTAAAACAAGTTTTAAGGAAGCATTATATTAGAAATAAACCTTGGTTCACTAAGGGGTTGAAGCGTTTTTTTGTGCTAAGAAAAAGAGGCTATATAATGCATTTATTATATTCAGATCTGCTGAAGCAGAACACAAGTATAACACTTATAAAAATATTAACAGCAATATTAAGACTCACTGAAAAAAACCACTACAGCACTTTGTTAGAGAAACACAGAAATAATGTCAAGGAAACCTGGAAAATATTAAACAGTGTAATCAACAAACAATTTAACACACTTTCTTATCCGGAATATTTTATGAGAAATAAAAAAACATTATAGACAGGACGGATATAGCAAATGATTTAATACTTTTTTACAAATGTTATCCCAAATCTAGCAAAACATATTTCATTACCTGTAAAGGATGTGTCTATTTATAATTACTTGGGGAAAAGACTAGATAATAATATGTTTCTAAGTCCAATTGATGATCAAAAAATTATTAGAATTGTTCAACATTTCAAAAATAAAATGTCTACAGATTATAGTGATATTAACACGAGTATGGTTAAGAAAATCATTATTCAGATTGTAAAAGCATTCAGTCATATATGCAATGTCATATATCCTGTATCCTATCCAGGTGTATTTTTTAGCAAAGTGTAAATTGCTAAAGTTGTTCCAGTTTTTAAATCTGGAGAAAATGGTGTGTTTACAAATTACAGACCTTTCTCATTGCTACCACAATTTTCCAAAATTCTTGAGAAATTATACAATGATAGCTTGGACAAATTCATAAACAAATATGATGTACTTTGTCCAAGCCAGTGTGGCTCTAGATCTAACAGGTCAACTTATCTTGCTCTTCTGGAATTGGTTGAAGAAATAAAAAATGCACTT
Organism: Escarpia spicata; assembly: GCA_963995525.1. Classification (NCBI taxonomy): domain Eukaryota; kingdom Metazoa; phylum Annelida; class Polychaeta; order Sabellida; family Siboglinidae; genus Escarpia; species Escarpia spicata. The sequence goes on along the minus strand of OZ023216.1, from coordinate 53,189,861 downwards.
GATCGTACAAATATGCTAGTGGCGTATTTGTTGATCTGAAGAAGGAATTTCATACTGTTGACCATAATATACTAGCAAAGAATTTAGATTTATGGTTTACGTGGCACAGCACAGAAATAGATTGTAAGCTATTTGGAAAATATAAAATAATTTGTTCAATATAAAAAGTGTAGGTACTTAATGTGTGTTGTGGTGTTCCACAGGGTTTTGGTTTAGGACCAAAGCTATTTATTATGATATAAACGACATTTGTAATATTTCAGAAGTTTTAAAGTATATTCTGTTTGCAGATGACACTAACGTATTTTGTTGAGATTGTGATTTAGATGAACTGATCTGGAAGACAAATGCTGGGTTAAGCAAACTTCATGTATGGTTTTCCTGTAAATCAGTTATCACTAAATGTTACAAAGACAAATGACATGATTCTTGGAAATCGCATATTGAATTCAAGTATTTCTATAAAGATAAACGAGGAAGAAATCAATAGATTTGAAGTCGTTACGTGTTTATGTGTTCTGATTGACGACAAGTTAACATTGAAAAATCACATTTGTTTAGTGAAATCAAAACTGTCGAAGTGCTGTACAATTACGTATAGAGCCAGCTTCTGGATTAACGGAAGTGGCACGTCTACATCACACCACTCACTCTTGTTGCCTTGTATTAGTGGCACGTCTACATCACACCACTCACTCTTGTTGCCTTGTATTAGTGGCACGTCTACATCACACCACTCACTCTTGTTGCTTGTATTAGTGGCACGTCTACATCACACCACTCACTCTTGTTGCCTTGTATTAGTGGCACGTCTACATCACACTACTCACTCTTGTTGCCTTGTATTAGTGGCACGTCTACATCACACCACTCACTCTTGTTGCCTTGTATTAGTGGCACGTCTACATCACACCATTCACTCTTGTTGCCTTGTATTAGTGGCACGTCTACATCACACCACTCACTCTTGTTGCCTTGTATTAGTGGCACGTCTACATCACACCACTCACTCTTGTTGCCTTGTATTAGTGGCACGTCTACATCACACCACTCACTCTTGTTGCCTTGTATGATGTAATGTGCTGAAATATGGGGCAACACTTACTCAGCAAATGTCGAATGCGTAGTCTTACTCAACAAATGTCGAATGCCTATTCTTGCTATAGAAAAAAGTAAAATGGTTACTCTGTGGTGCTAAGAGGTTGGAGCTTACGTCAAGGTTATTCTATACTATGCACATTCTTAAGGTCCTTGGCATAGTGGAGTTAAGATCTGCTATAATTATGTTTAAGGCATATCATAATCAGTTGCCAAAGAACGTACAACAGTTTTTCAGTATGAATCTTTCTATGCGACCAAAATGTCCATAATTTACACAATAATATGCTCGAAATAATTTGAAAAGTATGGGTCTATCAGTTAAAGGTGTTAAACTCTGGAATTCTCTTGATAACTCACTAATTTGATGTCACATATTGAATAGTTATGTATTTAATGAGTAGGTATTTTAAAAAAACACTTGTGTTTGGTTATATTATTATTTTAACTTCGTTTTACAAACGACTTACCATGATTTGGATATTATAATTATGTGTTATGTATTGAAAGTTATGTCACATGTTATACTATATTATAGAGGTGTTATAGGTGTAACAGGGCAAGGATTTATAAGTGCTACACTGCTTGCCCGTTTTTGACAATTGTATACATCTATAATTTAATAATTAGCTACTTTATTATGTATGTTGTTGTTGTTATTGAAATATAGTTTAATTCATTCATGTAAACATTTCATATGCAGATCTGTTCGTTGTTCAGAAGGGATCATACAATAATTCTAAATAATGGTGAATACATACCCGGGTAAACGAACCGTCTATATGAAGACTGGGTGCAGAAGGGCCATCAGGCAACATGAGCCTGCAGTTGCCTGCGTTGACACCCACAGTCGGTCATGACAGTCAATAACAATCTCTATTAGATTAGACTTGTACACAGCTCTAGTCACATGCATTGATGTATAGACTTGTACACAGCTCTAGTCACATGCATTGATGTATAGACTTGTACACAGCTCTAGTCACATGCATTGATGTATAGACTTGTACACAGCTCTAGTCACATGCATTGATGTATAGACTTGTACACAGCTCTAGTCACATGCATTGATGTATAGACTTGTACACAGCTCTAGTCACATGCATTGATGTATAGACTTGTACACAGCTCTAGTCACATGCATTGATGTATAGACTTGTACACAGCTCTAGTCACATGCATTGATGTATAGACTTGTACACAGCTCTAGTCACATGCATTGATGTATAGACTTGTACACAGCTCTAGTCACATGCATTGATGTATAGACTTGTACACAGCTCTAGTCACATGCATTGATGTATAGACTTGTACACAGCTCTAGTCACATGCATTGATGTATAGACTTGTACACAGCTCTAGTCACATGCATTGATGTATAGACTTGTACACAGCTCTAGTCACATGCATTGATGTATAGACTTGTACACAGCTCTAGTCACATGCATTGATGTATAGACTTGTACACAGCTCTAGTCACATGCATTGATGTATAAAGCTGTGAACACTTCCTGGCTCATCCGATCAACTGTGTGAGGATTACTATCGTCTGATATCAACCTTCATTATAAAAGTCTTTGACAGTTAAACGACGTAGACGATGTGCTTATTTAACTCAACGCAACAGATAAAACGACGCAACGACGCAATGACAGCCGTGGCGGCAATGGCAGCAGTAGCGGCAGTGGCGGCAGTGGCGGCAGTGGCGGCAATGGCGGCAGTGGCGGCAGTGGCGGCAATGACAGCAGTAGCGGCAGTGGCGGCAGTGGCGGCAGTGGCGGCAATGGCAGCAGTAGCGGCAGTGGCGGCAGTGGCGGCAATGACAGCAGTAGCGGCAGTGGCGGCAGTGGCGGCAGTGGCGGCAATGGCAGCAGTGGCGGCAATGACAGCAGTAGCGGCAGTGGCGGCAGTGGCGGCAGTGGCGGCAGTGGCGGCAGTGGCGGCAATGGCAGCAGTGGCGGCAATGACAGCAGTGGCGGCAATGGCGGCAATGACAGCAGTGGCGGCAGTGGAGGCAGTGGCGGCAATGGCGGCAATGACAGCAGTGGCGGCAATGGCGGCAATGGCGGCAGTGGCGGCAGTAGCGGCAGTGGCGGCAGTGGCGGCAGTGGCAGCAGTGGCGGCAATGACAGCAGTAGCGGCAGTGGCGGCAGTGGCGGCAGTGGCGGCAATGGCAGCAGTGGCGGCAATGACAGCAGTGGCGGCAATGGCGGCAATGACAGCAGTGGCGGCAGTGGAGGCAGTGGCGGCAATGGCGGCAATGACAGCAGTGGCGGCAATGGCGGCAATGGCGGCAGTGGCGGCAGTGACAGCAGTGGCGGCAGTGGCGGCAGTGGCGGCAGTGGCGGCAGTGGCGGCAAAGGCGGCAATGACGGCGGTGGCGGCGGTGGCGGCGGCGGTGGCGGCGGCGGTGGCGGCGGTGGCGGCGGCGGTGGCGGCGGTGGCGGCGGTGGCGGCGGTGGCGGCAGTGGCGGCAATGACACCAGTGGCTGCAGTGGCCGCAATGACAGCCATGGCGGCAGTGCAGTTGATATCAACGACACGACAGTGCACGTCAACACGTACAACCAACATGAGAAAGAAACCAAACCACCAAGCCATCAACGCAAAGACAGACACAAACGAAGCGAACAAACAAACAAACAAAGATACAGTTGTTCTCTTTGCCCTTGTAGACCAGGATGAGGCCGGCCTTGGTTTTTCTGGTTTTCCTTTATCTGTACATGTAAGAATGATCAAGAACATAATAGCCTACGTGTCATAATAGCCTACGTGTTCGTGCGTTCAGACTGCACCAAAAGACAGTAACGAAACTGGCAAGTATATTTCCTTTGATGAGAAGATATTTCCAGTTGAATGTATGTGTATATCTTTCATCACTGTTCCCGCATTGCCGTCTCCACCATCCCTCTCGACTCCGCCAACTTTCGCTGTCATTCTCCTCGCCCTTCCCAAACCCGCCTAAACGCTGCTCACTCGCTCCCGTCTCACTCGTTGTCTTCCTCTCCTTCCGTCCACTTTAAGGACCACCTCTCTTTGTCAGCCGTTCATTTCCGCTCATTCCACTTATCCAGTGTCAAAATGCAACGAACATAACCGACACGCAACGAACGCGAGAAAATGAACGAAAAGGACGAACGAGAGCGGACGGAAGGCATTCTCCCGGAGCACCTGGTTCTCTCTCACCATGCACCATCAATCAAAATTAGCCGCAGCGACCGCAGATCGAGCATTCATTACGGAATCTGGCGAGCTTTTTGAGAGAGCTCCCGAGTAACGAGATCAGTCGAAGTCGCGGAGACAGAGGTAGAGAGAGGACGGCCGAGATGTGTGGCTTTAAGTTTGTTTTGAAGCACGCATTCTCCTGAGATCGCCGGACACAAATGATTTGTGGAGAATGTCCAAATTGTTGGACGTACTTAAAATAGCGCGGATATGATAATTATGAAATATTTATTCTATTCTGACCGTTTTTGAGTTAACGTGGAAGAAATGGGATTCCTCTGACGGTCGAACGGAAGCACTAACGGCGTGTGAAGTCTGGACCGACGGAACGGCTGACAGACTGAGTCTCTGTTCATTGTTGTTTTTGTTTTTTGGATTCGGAGTTAGATTACCGTCTATATCCAGCGCGCGCAACTATCTTTGTCTCTGTCGACCACTCAGACATTCTCCCAGTCTACCACACAGATGTTTCTGCCTGTTTCACCGATGCTCGTGTTGTCATTGCTTTTATACAGGGGGTTTGGTATACACAGTCTGTCTTTTTACTGCCATCCACTTTTTTATTTGTCCTCAAAACCTACCACGAACAGAGACGAGTGGGGTGACTCAGTCACGTGTGGGACAGCTAGCTCGCCACACCATCTGGCGAGCGGAGGAAGAACAGATCGTGACAGAAACGGTGATCGATGCGTCGAAATGAGGTTCGATTTTTTTCATGTAATGAGAGCAATCGTTATTAAATAATTCTTCCAAATTGATGACCAGTCTTGTGTTAGTCATTTTACATCACCGGCAACATACGACAACCCACATGACAGGGAATACGCCACTACACGACCGCTGGTTGACAACCCACATGACAGGGAATACGCCACTACACGACCGCTGGTTGTGTATTTACGAGTACATATCCAGGACCAAAGGAAGCGCCAAAGGCTACACAGGGAATGCTACTTAAACACGTTAGTTTGATTTAGTGTTGTTGAGGCGGTGTTACGTAATCGAGCGTGTAACAATTCCAGTACACATATTAGGAAAGCGATCATTTCATACGCCATGTCATGCGCATAAGTTAATATACATAATAGGATCGAAGAGTCGCGGTGAAGCTTCACTAATGAACAAAGAGCGAGAAGGCGTATGTCAATCTCGCACCCAGTCGTGTGAAGCGGAGAAATTGTTACAGCAATCATTCGTTCCTCTTGACGTGTTTCAATAACCGCCAAGCACTGAGCAGTTGCGTACGCCACGAACCGGTGATCATTAAATGCAAGTTCAATCTACAGACGTGAAGTACGTGTGTTTCGCATACGTCATTCCTGTACGCGAAACACACATTGACACATTGTACATTTGCGAAGTGAAATAGTGATTGGTATTCCTTATTAAATGCCGTGGTTACGTATTGTAATAATGTTATACTTTCAATGCATGCTCTCACTGCCGTGCTATTATTAATTCATATCACCAAGCATGCTTGTAACGTTCGTGAAATCATTTCAACGAGAATTGATTGACCAATCACTGATCAAAAGGTTTGCATGACCATAAAAGTAAGAAGTTGACTGTGTCGGATTCCTGTGATCTCATGACAGGATCTGTATCCAGGGAAGTAGATGGGAACATCGTAGAAGAACACGGATACAGGGAAGAAGATGGGAATATAAAAGAAGGACATGGATCTAGGGAAGAAGGGGAACGTCATAGCAGGACAAGGATACATTGAACAAGAGGGAACATCGTAGAAGGATAAGGATCCAGGGAAGAAATGGGAACATTGTAGAAGGATAAGGAACCAGGGAAGAAGAGGGAACTTCGTAGAAGCAAAATTATCCAGGGAAGAAGAGGGAACATTGTAGAAGGAAAAGGAACCAGGGAAGAAGAGGGAACATTGTAGAAGGATAAGGATCCAGGGAAGAAGAGAGAACATCGTAGTATGATAAGGATCCAGGGAAGAAGAGAGAACATTGTAGAAGGATAAGGATCCAGGGAAGAAGAGAGAACATCGTAGTAGGATAAGGATCCAGGGAAGAAGAGAGAACATCTTAGTAGGATAAGGATCCAGGGAAGAAGATAGAACATCGTAGTAGGATAAGGATCCAGGGAAGAAGATAGAACATCGTAGTAGGATAAGGATCCAGGGAAGAAGAGAGAACATCGTAGTAAGATAAGGATCCTGGGAAGAAGAGGGGACACCGCAGAAGGATAAGGATCCAGGGAAGAAAGATTACATCGTAGAAGGATAAGGATCAAGGGAAGAAGGGGAACATCGTAGAAGGATAATGATCCAGGGAAGAAGGGAAACATCGTAGAAGAATAAGGATCCAGGGAAGAAGAGGGAACATCATCGAAAGATAAGGATCCAGGGAGGAAGGGGAACAGTGTAGAAGGATAAGGATCCAGGGAAGAAGAGGGAAAATCATAGAAGGATAAGGATCGATGGAAGAAGGGGAACATCGTAGAAGGATAAGGATACAGGGAAGAAGGGGAACAGCGTAGAAGGATAAGGATCTAGGAAAGAAGACGGAACCTCCTAGAAGGATAAGGATCCAGGGAGGAAGGGGAACAGTGTAGAAGGATAAGAATCAAAGGAAGAAGGGGAATATCGTAGAAGGATAAGGATCCAGAGAAGAAGGGAAACATCGTAGAAGGATAAGGATCCAGGGAAGAAGAGGGAACATTGTAAAAGGATAAGGGGCCAGTGAACAAGGAGAACATCGTAAAAGGATAAGGATCCAGGAAAGAAGAGGGAACATCGTAAAAGGATAAGGGTCCAGTGAAGAAGGAGAACATCTTAGGAAGATAAGGATCCAGGGAAGAGGAGGGAACATATTAGAAGGATAAAGATCCACGGAAGAATGGGACCATCGTAGAAGGATTAGAGTCCAGGGAAGAAGAGGGAACATCGTAGAATGATAAGGATCAAGGGAAGAAAGGGAACATCGTAGAAGGTAAGGATCCAGGGAAGAATAGGGAACATCGTAGAACGATAATGATCTAGGGAAGAAGGGGAACATCGTAGAAGGACAAGGATCCAGGGAAGAAGAGGGAACAACGTAGAAGGATAAGGATCCAGGGAGAAGAGGGAACATCATAGAAGGACAAGGATCTAGGGAAGAAGAGGGAACATCGTAGAAGGATAACGATCCAGGTAATAAGGGGAACATCGTAGAAGGACAAGGATCTAGGGAAGAAGAGGGAACATCGTAGAAGGATAAGGATCCAGGTAAGAAGGGGAACATCGTAGAAGGACAAGGATCCAGAGAAGAAGAGGGAACATCGTAGAATGATAAGGATTCATGGAAGAAGAGGGAACATCGTAGAAGGACAAGGATCCAGAGAAGAAGACGGAACATTGTAGAAGGATAAGGATCCAGGGAAGAACAGGGAACATCGTAGAAGGACAAGGATCCAGGGAAGAAGAGGGAACACCGTAGAAGGAAAAGGATCCAGGGAAGCAGAGGGAACATCGTCGAAGGATAAGGATCCAGGGAAGAAGGGGAACAGTGTAGAAGGATACGGATACAGGGAAGATGGGGGAACATCGTAGAAGGATAAGGATCCAGGGAAGAAGAGGGAACACCGTAGAAGGATAACGAGAGGAAGGGGAGAAGATTGTAAACGGACTACGAGCCTCAGCCGATGCAGCAAAAACGCTCTTGAAGACGCAAACCAACATCCGGCATCACAACCACAGATAACTAAGAAGCGTAGTGACATATTGTCGATCCACTGCGATACGACAGTATTTTGAGTACCGTTTCCCGTGCAAGTCCGACGCGATCAACAATCAGATTAGTGAAACTGTCATTTAACTGTGGCCAACTATAACGATTTATGACTTCCGCAGTAACTAGCTACGTATTGAATGAATTACGTCTGTGTTGCGCTTATGTTGTTAAAAATGGCTGCGTGCCTACATATTTACAACTATATAATAATTTAATAAAATGTCTATGTGTATTTGACTTTGTTTAGTTTTGTAAGTTCAAAAAACACTTCCTTGAAAACACTACTGGTTCAAAATATGCTATTTGTTTTCAATGTTAGTTACAAATACTGCTGTATCCACGTTCCCGTGCTTAAAAAAACCTGCATTGTTGTATTATAATTATCACTTGTTTCAAATTTAACCATTCTAACATTTCATCCGCTCAGGTGTGGTTAATCAAGACTGGCTTCAAATGCGAAAATACCGACCTATATTCAACTTGAGACGAGTGTTTTGAACATAAGTGAAAGCAGTATAGAGTGTTTGATCTGGTTTCACATCGCATTAGTGTTTTGATAGTGACACACCGGAAAACTATATAAGTACACAATAACTATGTATCGATGTTATTTTAATGTACAAACAGCAGACTCGCGGTCACACGGGTGATGCTTCTAGAGCATACGTAGCCCCATACACAATATTGACGGTGCAGCCTCACTGCTAGTGCGTGTACGTGACCAGCCTACGACGTTAGCGATGTTTCTCTCTGGCGTGAGGCCCGAAGCCGAGGAAGACGTCATAAACAGCTCCATTTGTTTTATGCCTCCTCTCATGATATACACGGATCTGCCTCCTTCGTCGCAGGCTGTCAGGCCCAATGACGCCAGACTGCCACTACTACACTATATATATATATATATATATATATATATATATACATATACATATACATATACATATATATATATATATGTGTGTGTATGTGTGTGTGTGTGTGTGTGTGTGTGTGTGTGTGTGCGTGTGCGTGTGCGTGTGCGTGTGCGCGTGTGCGCGTGTGCGCGTGTGCGTGTGTGTGTGTGCGGGTGTGCGTGTATGTGGGTATTTGCGGGAGTACGGGAGGGCGTGCACGCGTACGAGCGTGCGTGCGTGGATGTATGCGTGTTCGTGCGTGCGTGCATGTGTACGGGCGTGCACGTGTGCGTGTGTGTGGGTATGTGCGGGAATGCGTGCGTGTGTGCGTGGGTGCGTGGGTATGTGTTAGAGTGCGAGAGTGCGGGAGTGCGGGAATGCGGGAGTGCGGGAGTGCGGGAGTGCGGGAGTGCGGGAGTGCGGGAGTGCGGGAGTGCGGGAGTGCGGGAGTGCTTGCGAACGTATATTATATTACCCCGCAACACCTGTCAGTAACCCTGGGGCTCGAGTGGAATACTTCACTTTCGATGGCAAGTTTGGGCTTTTCTCCGCCTGGCCCGCAGCCACAGTCCTAGCGCCGTCCTCGCGCCCACGCCCCGCTCGACGCCCTATCAAGTAATTTCCTGCAGTCGAATATTCAGACATCCAGATGTCGCCGACGGCGTTGCCACAGCAGCCGCGTCACTCGGCAGGACGTCGACGTCGGTCGGAGGTGGGCAACGACGATCACTGCATCACGACAGGTGCTGGTGCAAAGACGTAACGCGTGCAAAGACGTAACGCGTGCAACGGTGCAACGTTTGACGTCTGACGTCGCCGTGTTTACGTGCTACGTCGACCGCGTGCAGCGTCAACGCGGGCGGCAGTGCGCGTGCGCCCCGCTTGAGCATCGACGGCGGCGGCGGACGGGAGACGAGCCACTTACTCGAGTGAGACTCACACGGGTCAGGATTAGCCAGGACGGCGCGCTCTCTCCACACACTGTACACTCGCGTATTGCTATTGTTGCGCGCGGATACTGGCCTCCGCCACCCGAGAGGCGCGTGGCTCGGGCTGCAGTAACTATGAGCACTGTGACCGACCGGGGCCACGCGACGGACGGCAGCAAGTTTGCCGGCGACGCAGCGACCGATGCGCTCGCTGGAGTACCATGAGGATTTACTACGGTCTCTGGGTTCTACTCGCATTCTGCGTCGTCCCAGGTAAGTGCATAATGTGTATATGACGCGGGAGGGTCGTGTGCTAGGTTGTGCTGTTGTCAGGGAATCGTGGTGTGTATACAGGGTCGTAATGTCGTCGCGTCGATGGGCAGACCGCGTATTGTTCACTAGTTAAGTCCGTTCGTTTTCCTTATTTCAGGAATTACCATTTCGTGTACTGAATCTGGTTCGTTGCTAATAAATAATGCTTATTGGTGAACCTTAACATCACCCATCACGATCACAGCTGATGCAAGGCCATGTATGTTGTGACCGATTTATTAGTCATAGGGCCTCTACATGTCGCTGTGCAGCCTAGAGTCCGGATGTCAATCCCAAAACTGCTTCCATCCGAGTACGACCCAAATGCGACATCGTAGCAGTGCCTATACATGTAACAACAGGTGCGGTAATACACCATGCTAACATGGCTGGGTCAAATGCGAGTTCAACCCATGTTGTGTTTTTTTGCACAGTGGCGACGTCTGGTAGCAGCACTTCCTTGTTCCTTGTCCTATATTTCTGTCGTCATCGCTTCGTAATGACGTCACACCCGGCGCGCAGGGATGTTCGGGAATTAAAAGATAACGCGAAGGACGATATAAACGAGTCGTGAGACTACGGCGGGGGAGTTTAGTCGAAACGTAACTGATATTGATATTACTGAGTATACTGTGAGCCGAGCCCAGGCATTCAAAGCGACATGCATGTTACTGAGTAGCTGAACAGCGTGGATGATGCAAGTTTCCTATCGTCTGTCTGACCGGCGTGCCCGGGGCCGACAGAACGCCTCCTGTGGGAAGCAGCCTTTAAAAAACACTCCCTTTGAAATCTAGGGGGTGCCTTGTTGGTGTCTTTTTATGCAGAGTCGATGAAATCGGACCCGGTTCCTGTTGTCGATGGTTTATGTTATGTTCTAGTCCTATTTTGTCCCGGTCGCCAAGGATCGTTGCCGTCTAAGCGATTTAGCAACTGCCGAAGCTGTATGTTACTCGAACACTGTACCTTTGTAGTGGTTATGCCGACACGTCTGTTGAGTTAATATGTTTCTTCACGCCGAGGTAGCGAGGACGATGCCATTGACACAACTACGTATTAACTGCACTAGACGAATGCACCGAGTGCCGCGGCAGCTTGAGATAAATGCACCCGCCATTAGGGGCAGCTTTACATAATTGCACGGATCACACGTTAAATGACAACGTGTGTTTTTGCGCCTAGACGCATCATCCCGTCTGTTCGACGTTATTTATGCCGCAGCTATTCCTGCTTCATGCAGGCCAAGCCAACGCTGCCAGGTCGGACATATGCAACGAAAGAAACATTCGTGTTTCTGAGCCTAGCTTGGTTCGAGACGCGAGTGTTGAACATGTGTGCGATGCAACACGTTGTACGGCTGTAGGGTAATATGATGGCTCCCCTTCCCCGACGCCCCTACCCCCTATCTCCCCTCCGGCACAGGTGGTGTAGTGTAATATGTACAACGGCCTGTTTGCGGCTGGAAGCACGCAGGGCTAAATATACAGCCCGTCCAACACCGGGGTAATTACTGCTGCATGGATGGGCACGGTTTCGTTTTACGGTATCCTTCCCCGGCAGCATCCCTGTCATGTTTTATTACCAATGCGGGTTCGAGGAAGGGACGGAGGGAGGTAAGAGTGGGGGTAGCTCTACTAAACCCCATATTGGCTATGTCTGGAATCCTATTATTTACCTCGTGTCAGGTGACTAGTCGGATAACAACTTCTGGTGGTACGTGCTACAAATTCCGGTGGTACCTGAAACAACTTCCGGTGGTACGTGCTACAAATTCCGGTGGTACCTGAAAAAAGTTCCGGTGGTACGTGCTACAAATTGCACCCTGTCGTTTCGTCCTAAATGCTGCATCAGCAGATAAAATCATTTGATATTCGGCATATCAACGCAGCATGGAATAGCTCGGCTAAGAACTCATATCAGTAGCAAATATACAGGGTACACAGAATAACTATAATGTATTGCTTCATTTAATATGCCTAAACATATTTTGAAATGAGACTAGTATGTATTAAAGTGTCGACGAAAGAGAGTGTACCTGGAAAACATAGAAACCATTGTGTACTACTAGCGGGACATGAGTGATCGAAATGTTAGACACCGACCACGAGTGCAGAGGACGAGGGGAGACAGGCGGGTTTTCTACAAACGAGAGAAGGGCTGAAGGTGGTTAGTCGTCTGTTTGGGAAAACATTAAGAGAGTTTCATGGTCCGGCGTGAGTGAGGTTGGGATGGAGGGAGGGAGGGAAGGGGAGAGAGAGGGAGAGTAGGAGAGAGAGAGGGGGAGGGAAGGAGAGAGAGAGGGAGAGAGAGAGTGAAAGAGGGAGAGAGGGGGGAGAGAGAGAGGGAGAGAGAGAAAGGAAGAGAGAGAGAGAGAGAGAGAGAGAGAGAGAGAGAGAGAGAGAGAGAGAGAGAGAGAGAGAGAGAGAGAGAGAGAGAGAGAGAGAGAGAGAGAGAGAGAGAGAGAGAGAGAGAGAAATAGAAGGGAGAGAGCTAGGGTAAGGGAGAGAGGGGAGAATGTGAGAGGAAAAGAAAGAAAATTATATATATATATACATATATACATGTATATATATGTATATATATATAGATATATAGATATATGTATATATATATATATATATGCACATGTATATATATGTACATGTATACATATATATATATATACACACATATATATATATACATGTAAGATGAGACGCGATAGGAGAGTGAGAGATAAAGAGATAAATGGTGGGAAAAGTAGGTAAAGAGACAGAGAGGGGGAGAAAAACACAGATAGAGAGGGAGAGAGATGGAACGGAGAAAGGGAGACAGGGAGGGAGCAAGAGACATACATGATAGTGCCGTTACCGTGCACCCTCCAGTCACCGGACAGTGCCGGGGTACACGCGTGAACAGTTGTATTGATCTGTCAGGAACTCGTTGTGCGCCGCTGTACGAGTGGTCGAGGTCGGAGACTGAAGAGAGCGACAGCTGCCGCCGGCGATATCTGTCGACTCCTACACACGGCAGACCAACCACATTCCCCCTGCTACAGTCATCCGTTTTGTATTATATTGCATTTCAATATATAAGTTAATGCTGCATTGTATGCATGTTTCAAGCTACGTTGTTATTGTAGGTGAGTTGTTAAAAGTACATTGATCGCTACTGCAACGAAAGCTAAGCGACATATCTGGGTGAGGAATGTGTCTTATTTATGACTACATTTGTTTACTTTCCTTCATCGTATTTCCCCGCGTGTGTTTGTCGGGAAACGACTACATAGCTTACCGACGGGTTAACGTTTACTAAATAAAACGATTTAAAATAACATGTCAATATGTAAAACGCAAAATGCATCATGTTAAGCGCGACGTCACGATGACGTCACACCCCCTAGTTGCCATCATTACATAACAACTTAGTGCGCCAGCTATTCCAGCAGTACGACCGTGTCTGACTTCGGGCGCTTGCATGACCTGGCGAGCTGACAGGATTGCTCTCACTCGTTCAGACTATAGCTGCATTTCCGCAAGCATATTTCCTGAGTCATTTTTCAGAAGCAGACAAAGACATTTATCAAAGTTAGTTGTGACAGGAACCAGCCTCCGTCTCTGGCATGTCACATCAATTTTGTGATATTTTGTAAAAATGCTTACATTACTGTCGTCTTTCAATGTTTTGGTTATTTCATAAACGTAATCTAAAACTAAATTTGTGCATTGCCACATAGCCAAATTTGTAAACGTGTTATTTTGAAAACGCAAATTCTTAAAGTTTGCTTCATTTTAACAGTACAACTACTGAAGATAATCATTCAAATGAGGTATCATTTTAAGGATATATATATATATATATATATATATATATTCGCATATCATGTTTACTTCCATTGGTCAAAGTTTGTTGGAAAAAAATAATATTTTGGTAAATGGATATAACATATTGAATTCCATGAATAAAAGTGATTTAGAGGCATGCCATTGTTATAGAAGTTACCTTTATTGATAGTAAACATGCACAGCTATTGGAATATGGAAGAAACCCTTTTTAGTATTGTTGTCAAAACCACCATCTAACTGCCATACCAACACCTAAAATCCAAAAATATACAATTTGTAAATTTGGCAACTAATACCAATTTTGTTTGCTGTGGCAGACTACATGTTAGTTCAGTAAAGTTCCACTAGAGGCACAACTGGTTCCATGGGGCAAACTAGTTTTGGACTCCCAAAATGGGTCAGGCGTAGTTTCACGTGTACGTTCTCGGTACGACGGACTGACCAATGAGCTTCACGTTTCTGTGATATGAGTAGCCCTTGATAGTTAGGTTCCCCGTTCACAGACACGTGATACGGCGGTAGTCGGTGCGGATAAACGTTGTGGCCATCCACGGCGGCAAAGTGCTGTTTTACGTCGTAGTAAACAACGCTACATTCGCCTCTTGTATCGCCTGAGCCTCCACCGGGAGGCTGGGGCAAGAATAACTTCATCTCGGTCGGTCATCTCGGTCCGACATCCGTCAGTGACGCACGGTCAGTACGCCGGTCAGTCATTTCAGTACGCCGGTCAGTCACTGCAGGCCAGTATTGATGTGGGGACCACACGATGGCGAGTTGCGGACAAGGCGATACTATCACGCGACAAGCACGTAGTCTACACGAGTACACCCTGGTACGCGGGTGCACCGGTGTAAGGGTACACGGATGAACGGGTACAAGGGTACATGGGTACACGGGTACACGGGTACACGGGTACCATACCTTACTTGAACTATCCTTCGTGCTTTAATTAAGGCCCTAAACGCTGCAATGTATCTTCCTAGTTTGTCCTGTATCGCTTGGTTTCTTCCCATGTTTTGCACCATGTTTGTTTCTCTCTCAACGAATGGTTGAATACATGTGTACCAGAATACACGATTACACACGAGTACACTTGTACAAGAGTACAGTACACGAGTTAAATGTACACGAGTACACGAGTATACGTTACAAGCTTACAGGTGTGTTTGTGCATTGTGATCGCATGCCTAGGCTATACACCGAATAGTCACACATCATGTGATGTCTTGTGATCGCATGCCTAGGCTATGCACCGAATAGTCACACATTATGTGATGTCTTGTGATCGCATGCCTAGGCTATGCACCGAATAGTCACACATTATGTGATGTCTTGTGGTCGCATGCCTAGGCTATGCACCGAATAGTCACACATTATGTGATGTCTTGTGATCGCATGCCTAGGCTATGCACCGAATAGTCACACATTATGTGATGTCTTGTGATCGCATGCCTAGGCTATGCACTGAATAGTCACACATTATGTGATGTCTTGTGATCGCATGCCTAGGTTATGCACCGAATAGTCACACATTATGTGATGTCTTGTGATCGCAAGATTAGGCTGCAAATAAATCACACCGGAGGCGTAAGTTCCAAGAAGCACACAATCTTATTCACCCTAATCTTACTTCATGGCCGTAAAACGTGGGCAGTTTCATAACTGACTAAGAATAAACGTCATGATATATACAATGAGCATCATATCCATCATTTATCGCAATACGTTTCGTTAGTAAATTATTGGTGCATAATAGGTTCGCATAAACCAACTTGTCCCCTCGACGTGTTCCAGCTTCTAACCGTTGTTGTGAATGAGTCACATTAGTAACACAAGGAGGGCAGTTTTGAAATATAGAAATGTATTGTAAGTAAACAAATACAAGGTTCTTGCCCCGGCCTCCGTCTTCCCATCTCCTCCTGCGGGTAGCGGGATGCTGTGAGCTGCTGCCGGGAACTAGAGCGCTGGACACAGTCAGTTGAAGCGACGTAAATGACCGCGAGCGCGAAAAATCAATCGTGGTGCGTGACCCTGGCCGCCGACTCGGACACAGCCAGGCCTCAATAAACGTCGCCTGTTGCTGGACGTGTCTCCCGGTCCGGCCGACATGGTTGACCTGGTCAAGGCGTCCCGGCGTTCACGTAACACTGGAGACGGATCAGCAATTCACTTCCGCGATCATGGAGTGCCAGGGATTTGGGAAAAGGGCTTCCTGCTGCCCCTCCACGTAGAAACGCATGTAAACACCTGATTTTAATCTTATCAAAAGTAACTCGAACACTAACCCTAAACCTACCCCTAACCCTAACCCTAAACCTACCCCTAACCCTAATCCTCAACTTAAGTCATTTTGTACATTACACCAACCACAAGAGGGCACGTGTACGTGTGGCGGTAGCAGGAAGCTCTCTGTGGGATCTACATACGGAATGTTCGGCAGTTGTT
>OZ023216.1:53118102-53170707 GCA_963995525.1 Escarpia spicata | reverse complement strand
CGGCATTGATTGCTGGGTCCGCCGGGAAACAAAATGGGAAGGGGACGAGACTCGGAGGGGGGAGGTTGGAGGGAATGGTCGTAACGCAAGGCCGACAATTAGCTGTCCGCCCAGCCTGCGTACGCTTGCGTTAATGTTGGTAATTGTACTGCATTACTGCGTCAATTCCATTTATCGCAACGCGCAATGGCGCTTGGATTGCACACGTCTTGCTAAATATCAGTTAAGTACGTTTATGCAACAGAATCACACGGTCGTGGAATGAATGCTGCAGTAACACGAACATGTTCATGTAAATGACCTTGATCTTTGCGTTCATTTAGGATATTCGCAAATCTAGTGCTACGTTGTGTTCGTTGTGGAAGGCTGTGTTTCACGCGGTTAACAACATGCAGTGTAGTTATAATATGATTAACAACGCTGAACGTTTAACAACACCGTACGTTTGGCGTCACTGCAAGTTGTATGGTCACAGCGTATGCAGTTAGTATCTCAGAGGTATTCAATATTTACTTCTCAACACATAAATAATCGTTAACTATTACCACAAACACCTACTTCTGAACGTTCGTCTGGTTTTGTACGTGTCACTAAAGTTTGAGCATCGCCTTATGATATATTGTTTCTGAAAAGCATGCCAGCTACGCTCTTGTATAGGTTACTATTAAGATGACAACTAATCAGTATTAACCAGGTTTTATACGAATTATAAACAAACATTTGTGCCCAGTACTCAACATTGGGAAACAGACACCATAATCAGAGGAGAGCGCAAAAAGCAAACCATATATTCCATGTGTCATATCGGTAACCCGACCAAAGCACGACGCACACATGAAGTGAACGTGTAGGTCACCGCCAGGGGTCGCCGCAGGCAGCTGTCTCATCGGGTACGTGGAATAACTGTTTTTACTACTATTCATTACGACTGATTCTTGTGTCGGATTGACTTACAGCCGGGGACTGATTAACTGCAGGCGCGACAAGGAAGCCCCATTACTGCCAGTCCGCCACAGGCAGCAGGCGAACGGCTCACGGACGGTTGTGAACATGTTGGACACTTGTTCATGAGATAATTGTCCACATGTCAAAAGATGGTCACAATACATCTGCCCACGTGACAAAGTAGATATTTCATTGTGACTGATTGTTTTCATAAGCCATATAGTCGTAGTTTTTGTTTGTGGTTGCTAGCTTTGTTAATTGATACCGACTGTCAGTTTTTGGGAACATACTTATGAAATAACGCATTATTTATTCTAAAAATATACACATGCACGCCCGCACACACGCACGCACACATGCACACACGCAAGCACGCTATTATTATTCATACTATTAATTTGTAGATGTCAGGTTTTTAAATTAACCCAATTTAATATTATGAAAATAAATGTGAACTATGTGTGTATGCGTGCAGAGAAAAAAATTTAATCCCCAAATACACTTCCAAATGAAGTCTACTGGTGATTGACGAAACTGAAAAGCTAAACTTTAGAATTGTGCTCAGAAGAAAATAATACTGTCTTCTGAGCAATTGCCCTGAATGCACCCAACTGTTAGTACAATGTCGTAGCGACTACTTCATGAACGGCCGAACAGAGCACTGGACCTTGAGCTAGTTGACATAGTACTACATACAAGGGTTGCTACTATGCCAAGTGCTATTCCATGTCATACAATGAATATGGAATGCTACTCAACCAACTAGTATTTCATGTCGTATAATAAACATATAATTATTGGTACTGCTTCAATTACTATTTTAAGTCGTCCAGTAAACATATTGGTACTGAAACAGGCTATATTCCAGGTCGTATAGTAAACATGGATTGACATTGAATGAAGCACTATTCCATGTCGTACAGTAAACATGGATTGGCACTGAATGAAGCTCTATTCCATGTCGTACAGTAAACATGAATTGGCACTGAATGAAACGCTATTCCATGTCGTACAGTAAACATGGATTGGCACTGAATGAAACGCTATTCCATGTCGTACAGTAAACATGGATTGGCACTGAATGAAACGCTATTCCATGACGTACAGTAAACATGGACTGACATTGAATGAAGCGCTATTCCATGTCGTACAGAAAACATGGATTGGCACTGAATGAAACGCTATTCCACGTCGTACAGTAAACATGGATTGACACTGAATAAAACGCTAATCCATGTCGTACAGTAAACATGGATTGGCACTGAATGAAACGCTATTCCATGTCGTACAGTAAACACGGATTGGCACTGAATGAAGCGCTATTCCATGTCGTACAGTAAACAAGGATTGGCACTGAATGAAGCTCTATTCCATGTCGTACAGTAAACATGGATTGGCACTGAATGAAGCTCTATTCCATGTCGTACAGTAAACATGGACTGACATTGAATGAAACGCTATTCCATGTCGTACAGTAAACAGGGATTGGCATTGAATGAAACGCTATTCCATGTCGTACAGTAAACATGGACTGACATTGAATGAAACGCTATTCCATATCGTACAGTAAACATGGATTGGCACTGAATGAAACGCTATTCCATGTCGTACAGTAAACATGGACTGACATTGAATGAAACGCTATTCCATGTCGTACAGTAAACATGGATTGGCACTGAATTAAACGCTATTCCATGTCGTACAGTAAACAGGGACTGGCATTGCATAAAGCGCTATTCCATGTCGTACAGTAAACATGGACTGACATTGAATAAAACGCTATTCCATGTCGTACAGTAAACATGGACAGACATTGAATGAAACGCTATTCCATGTCGTACAGTAAACATGGATTGGCACTGAATGAAACTCTATTCCATGTCGTACAGTAAACATGGATTGGCACTGAATGAAACGCTATTCCATGTCGTAAAGTAAACATGGATTGGCACTGAATGAAGCTCTATTCCATGTCGTACAGTAAACATGGATTGGCACTGAATGAAGCTCTATTCCATGTCGTATAGTAAACATGGATTGGCACTGAATGAAGCTCTATTCCATGTCGTACAGTAAACATGGATTGGCACTGAATGAAACGCTATTCCATGTCATACAGTAAACATGGATTGACACTGAATGTAACGCTATTCCATGTCGTACAGTAAACAGGGACTGGCACTGAATAAAGCGCTATTCCATGTCGTACAGTAAACATGGACTGACAATGAATGAAGCTGTATTCCATGTCGTACAGTAAACATGGACTGGCACTGAATGAAGCTCTATTCCATGTCGTACAGTAAACATGGACTGGCACTGAATGACACGCTATTCCATGTCGTAGAGTAAACATGGACTGGCACTGAATGACACGCTATTCCACGTCGTACAGTAAACATGGATTGGCACTGAATGAAACGCTATTCCATGTCGTACAGTAAACATGGACTGACATTGAATGAAGCGCTATTCCATGTCGTACAGTAAACATGGATTGGCACTGAATGAAACGCTATTCCATGTCGTACAGTAAACATGGACTGACATTGAATGAAGCGCTATTCCATGTCGTACAGTAAACATGGATTGGCATTGAATGAAGCTCTATTCCATGTCGTACAGTAAACAGGGATTGGCATTGAATGAAGCTCTATTCCATGTCGTACAGTAAACATGGACTGACATTGAATGAAACGCTATTCCATGTCGTACAGTAAACATGAATTGGCACTGAATGAAACGCAATTCCATGTTGTACAGTAAACATGGACTGACATTGAATGAAACGCTATTCCATGTCATACAGTAAACATGGATTGGCACTGAATGAAACGCTATTCCATGTCGTACAGTAAACATGGATTGGCACTGAATGAAACGCTAATCCATGTCGTACAGTAAACATGGATTGGCACTGAATGAAACGCTATTCCATGTCGTACAGTAAACATGGATTGGCACTGAATGAAGCGCTATTCCATGTCGTACAGTAAACATGGATTGGCACTGAATGAAACGCTATTCCATGTCGTACAGTAAACATGGACTGACATTGAATGAAGCGCTATTCCATGTCGTACAGTAAACATGGATTGGCACTGAATGAAACGCTATTCCATGTCGTACAGTAAACATGGACTGATATTGAATGAAACGCTATTCCATGTCGTACAGTAAACATGGATTGGCATTGAATGAAGCTCTATTCCATGTCGTACAGTAAACATGGACTGACATTGAATGAAACGCTATTCCATGTCGTACAGTAAACATGAATTGGCACTGAATGAAACGCAATTCCATGTTGTACAGTAAACATGGACTGACATTGAATGAAACGCTATTCCATGTCGTACAGTAAACATGGATTGGCACTGAATGAAACGTTATTCCATGTCGTACAGTAAACATGGATTGGCACTGAATGAAACGCTAATCCATGTCGTACAGTAAACATGGATTGGCACTGAATGAAACGCTATTCCATGTCGTACAATAAACATGGATTGGCACTGAATGAAGCGCTATTCCATGTCGTACAGTAAACATGGATTGGCACTGAATGAAGCTCTATTCCATGTCGTACAGTAAACATGGATTGGCACTGAATGAAACGCTATTCCATGTCGTACAGTAAACATGGATTGGCACTGAATGAAGCTCTATTCCTTGTCGTACAGTAAACATGGATTGGCACTGAATGAAACGGTATTCCATGTCGTACAGTAAACATGGATTGGCACTGAATGAAACGCTATTCCATGTCGTACAGTAAACATGGATTGGCACTGAATGAAACGCTATTCCATGACGTACAGTAAACATGGACTGACATTGAATGAAGCGCTATTCCATGTCGTACAGTAAACATGGATTGGCCCTGAATTAAACGCTATTCCACGTGGTACAGTAAACATGGATTGACATTGAATGAAGCGCTATTCCATGTCGTACAGTAAACATGGATTGGCATTGAATGAAGCTCTATTCCATGTCGTACAGTAAACAGGGATTGGCATTGAATGAAGCTCTATTCCATGTCGTACAGTAAACATGGACTGACATTGAATGAAACGCTATTCCATGTCGTACAGTAAACATGAATTGGCACTGAATGAAACGCAATTCCATGTTGTACAGTAAACATGGACTGACATTGAATGAAACGCTATTCCATGTCATACAGTAAACATGGATTGGCACTGAATGAAACGCTATTCCATGTCGTACAGTAAACATGGATTGGCACTGAATGAAACGCTAATCCATGTCGTACAGTAAACATGGATTGGCACTGAATGAAACGCTATTCCATGTCGTACAGTAAACATGGATTGGCACTGAATGAAGCGCTATTCCATGTCGTACAGTAAACATGGATTGGCACTGAATGAAACGCTATTCCATGTCGTACAGTAAACATGGACTGACATTGAATGAAGCGCTATTCCATGTCGTACAGTAAACATGGATTGGCACTGAATGAAACGCTATTCCATGTCGTACAGTAAACATGGACTGATATTGAATGAAACGCTATTCCATGTCGTACAGTAAACATGGATTGGCATTGAATGAAGCTCTATTCCATGTCGTACAGTAAACATGGACTGACATTGAATGAAACGCTATTCCATGTCGTACAGTAAACATGAATTGGCACTGAATGAAACGCAATTCCATGTTGTACAGTAAACATGGACTGACATTGAATGAAACGCTATTCCATGTCGTACAGTAAACATGGATTGGCACTGAATGAAACGCTATTCCATGTCGTACAGTAAACATGGATTGGCACTGAATGAAACGCTAATCCATGTCGTACAGTAAACATGGATTGGCACTGAATGAAACGCTATTCCATGTCGTACAGTAAACATGGATTGGCACTGAATGAAGCGCTATTCCATGTCGTACAGTAAACATGGATTGACACTGAATGAAGCTCTATTCCATGTCGTACAGTAAACATGGATTGGCACTGAATGAAACGCTATTCCATGTCGTACAGTAAACATGGATTGGCACTGAATGAAGCTCTATTCCATGTCGTACAGTAAACATGGATTGGCACTGAATGAAACGGTATTCCATGTCGTACAGTAAACATGGATTGGCACTGAATGAAACGCTATTCCATGTCGTACAGTAAACATGGATTGGCACTGAATGAAACGCTATTCCATGACGTACAGTAAACATGGACTGACATTGAATGAAGCGCTATTCCATGTCGTACAGTAAACATGGATTGGCACTGAATTAAACGCTATTCCACGTCGTACAGTAAACATGGATTGACACTGAATAAAACGCTAATCCATGTCGTACAGTAAACATGGATTGGCACTGAATGAAACGCTATTCCATGTCGTACAGTAAACACGGATTGGCACTGAATGAAGCGCTATTCCATGTCGTACAGTAAACAAGGATTGACACTGAATGAAGCTCTATTCCATGTCGTACAGTAAACATGGATTGGCACTGAATGAAGCTCTATTCCATGTCGTACAGTAAACATGGACTGACATTGAATGAAACGCTATTCCATGTCGTACAGTAAACAGGGATTGGCATTGAATGAAACGCTATTCCATGTCGTACAGTAAACATGGACTGACATTGAATGAAACGCTATTCCATGTCGTAGAGTAAACATGGATTGGCACTGAATGAAACGCTATTCCATGTCGTACAGTAAACATGGATTGGCACTGAATGAAACGCTATTCCATGTCGTACAGTAAACATGGACTGACATTGAATGAAACGCTATTCCATGTCGTACAGTAAACATGGATTGGCACTGAATGAAACGCTATTCCATGTCGTACAGTAAACATGGACTGACATTGAATGAAACGCTATTCCATGTCGTAGAGTAAACATGGATTGGCACTGAATGAAACGCTATTCCATGTCGTACAGTAAACATGGATTGGCACTGAATGAAACGCTATTCCATGTCGTACAGTAAACATGGACTGACATTGAATGAAACGCTATTCCATGTCGTACAGTAAACAGGGATTGGCATTGAATGAAACGCTATTCCATGTCGTACAGTAAACATGGACTGACATTGAATGAAACGCTATTCCATATCGTACAGTAAACATGGATTGGCACTGAATGAAACGCTATTCCATGTCGTACAGTAAACATGGACTGACATTGAATGAAACGCTATTCCATGTCGTACAGTAAACATGGATTGGCACTGAATTAAACGCTATTCCATGTCGTACAGTAAACAGGGACTGGCATTGCATAAAGCGCTATTCCATGTCGTACAGTAAACATGGACTGACATTGAATAAAACGCTATTCCATGTCGTACAGTAAACATGGACAGACATTGAATGAAACGATATTCCATGTCGTACAGTAAACATGGATTGGCACTGAATGAAACTCTATTCCATGTCGTACAGTAAACATGGATTGGCACTGAATGAAACGCTATTCCATGTCGTAAAGTAAACATGGATTGGCACTGAATGAAGCTCTATTCCATGTCGTACAGTAAACATGGATTGGCACTGAATGAAGCTCTATTCCATGTCGTATAGTAAACATGGATTGGCACTGAATGAAGCTCTATTCCATGTCGTACAGTAAACATGGATTGGCACTGAATGAAACGCTATTCCATGTCATACAGTAAACATGGATTGACACTGAATGTAACGCTATTCCATGTCGTACAGTAAACAGGGACTGGCACTGAATAAAGCGCTATTCCATGTCGTACAGTAAACATGGACTGACAATGAATGAAGCTGTATTCCATGTCGTACAGTAAACATGGACTGGCACTGAATGAAGCTCTATTCCATGTCGTACAGTAAACATGGACTGGCACTGAATGACACGCTATTCCATGTCGTAGAGTAAACATGGACTGGCACTGAATGACACGCTATTCCACGTCGTACAGTAAACATGGATTGGCACTGAATGAAACGCTATTCCATGTCGTACAGTAAACATGGACTGACATTGAATGAAGCGCTATTCCATGTCGTACAGTAAACATGGATTGGCACTGAATGAAACGCTATTCCATGTCGTACAGTAAACATGGACTGACATTGAATGAAGCGCTATTCCATGTCGTACAGTAAACATGGATTGGCATTGAATGAAGCTCTATTCCATGTCGTACAGTAAACAGGGATTGGCATTGAATGAAGCTCTATTCCATGTCGTACAGTAAACATGGACTGACATTGAATGAAACGCTATTCCATGTCGTACAGTAAACATGAATTGGCACTGAATGAAACGCAATTCCATGTTGTACAGTAAACATGGACTGACATTGAATGAAACGCTATTCCATGTCATACAGTAAACATGGATTGGCACTGAATGAAACGCTATTCCATGTCGTACAGTAAACATGGATTGGCACTGAATGAAACGCTAATCCATGTCGTACAGTAAACATGGATTGGCACTGAATGAAACGCTATTCCATGTCGTACAGTAAACATGGATTGGCACTGAATGAAGCGCTATTCCATGTCGTACAGTAAACATGGATTGGCACTGAATGAAACGCTATTCCATGTCGTACAGTAAACATGGACTGACATTGAATGAAGCGCTATTCCATGTCGTACAGTAAACATGGATTGGCACTGAATGAAACGCTATTCCATGTCGTACAGTAAACATGGACTGATATTGAATGAAACGCTATTCCATGTCGTACAGTAAACATGGATTGGCATTGAATGAAGCTCTATTCCATGTCGTACAGTAAACATGGACTGACATTGAATGAAACGCTATTCCATGTCGTACAGTAAACATGAATTGGCACTGAATGAAACGCAATTCCATGTTGTACAGTAAACATGGACTGACATTGAATGAAACGCTATTCCATGTCGTACAGTAAACATGGATTGGCACTGAATGAAACGTTATTCCATGTCGTACAGTAAACATGGATTGGCACTGAATGAAACGCTAATCCATGTCGTACAGTAAACATGGATTGGCACTGAATGAAACGCTATTCCATGTCGTACAATAAACATGGATTGGCACTGAATGAAGCGCTATTCCATGTCGTACAGTAAACATGGATTGGCACTGAATGAAGCTCTATTCCATGTCGTACAGTAAACATGGATTGGCACTGAATGAAACGCTATTCCATGTCGTACAGTAAACATGGATTGGCACTGAATGAAGCTCTATTCCTTGTCGTACAGTAAACATGGATTGGCACTGAATGAAACGGTATTCCATGTCGTACAGTAAACATGGATTGGCACTGAATGAAACGCTATTCCATGTCGTACAGTAAACATGGATTGGCACTTAATGAAACGCTATTCCATGACGTACAGTAAACATGGACTGACATTGAATGAAGCGCTATTCCATGTCGTACAGTAAACATGGATTGGCCCTGAATTAAACGCTATTCCACGTGGTACAGTAAACATGGATTGACATTGAATGAAGCGCTATTCCATGTCGTACAGTAAACATGGATTGGCATTGAATGAAGCTCTATTCCATGTCGTACAGTAAACAGGGATTGGCATTGAATGAAGCTCTATTCCATGTCGTACAGTAAACATGGACTGACATTGAATGAAACGCTATTCCATGTCGTACAGTAAACATGAATTGGCACTGAATGAAACGCAATTCCATGTTGTACAGTAAACATGGACTGACATTGAATGAAACGCTATTCCATGTCATACAGTAAACATGGATTGGCACTGAATGAAACGCTATTCCATGTCGTACAGTAAACATGGATTGGCACTGAATGAAACGCTAATCCATGTCGTACAGTAAACATGGATTGGCACTGAATGAAACGCTATTCCATGTCGTACAGTAAACATGGATTGGCACTGAATGAAGCGCTATTCCATGTCGTACAGTAAACATGGATTGGCACTGAATGAAACGCTATTCCATGTCGTACAGTAAACATGGACTGACATTGAATGAAGCGCTATTCCATGTCGTACAGTAAACATGGATTGGCACTGAATGAAACGCTATTCCATGTCGTACAGTAAACATGGACTGATATTGAATGAAACGCTATTCCATGTCGTACAGTAAACATGGATTGGCATTGAATGAAGCTCTATTCCATGTCGTACAGTAAACATGGACTGACATTGAATGAAACGCTATTCCATGTCGTACAGTAAACATGAATTGGCACTGAATGAAACGCAATTCCATGTTGTACAGTAAACATGGACTGACATTGAATGAAACGCTATTCCATGTCGTACAGTAAACATGGATTGGCACTGAATGAAACGCTATTCCATGTCGTACAGTAAACATGGATTGGCACTGAATGAAACGCTAATCCATGTCGTACAGTAAACATGGATTGGCACTGAATGAAACGCTATTCCATGTCGTACAGTAAACATGGATTGGCACTGAATGAAGCGCTATTCCATGTCGTACAGTAAACATGGATTGACACTGAATGAAGCTCTATTCCATGTCGTACAGTAAACATGGATTGGCACTGAATGAAACGCTATTCCATGTCGTACAGTAAACATGGATTGGCACTGAATGAAGCTCTATTCCATGTCGTACAGTAAACATGGATTGGCACTGAATGAAACGGTATTCCATGTCGTACAGTAAACATGGATTGGCACTGAATGAAACGCTATTCCATGTCGTACAGTAAACATGGATTGGCACTGAATGAAACGCTATTCCATGACGTACAGTAAACATGGACTGACATTGAATGAAGCGCTATTCCATGTCGTACAGTAAACATGGATTGGCACTGAATTAAACGCTATTCCACGTCGTACAGTAAACATGGATTGACACTGAATAAAACGCTAATCCATGTCGTACAGTAAACATGGATTGGCACTGAATGAAACGCTATTCCATGTCGTACAGTAAACACGGATTGGCACTGAATGAAGCGCTATTCCATGTCGTACAGTAAACAAGGATTGACACTGAATGAAGCTCTATTCCATGTCGTACAGTAAACATGGATTGGCACTGAATGAAGCTCTATTCCATGTCGTACAGTAAACATGGACTGACATTGAATGAAACGCTATTCCATGTCGTACAGTAAACAGGGATTGGCATTGAATGAAACGCTATTCCATGTCGTACAGTAAACATGGACTGACATTGAATGAAACGCTATTCCATGTCGTAGAGTAAACATGGATTGGCACTGAATGAAACGCTATTCCATGTCGTACAGTAAACATGGATTGGCACTGAATGAAACGCTATTCCATGTCGTACAGTAAACATGGACTGACATTGAATGAAACGCTATTCCATGTCGTACAGTAAACATGGATTGGCACTGAATGAAACGCTATTCCATGTCGTACAGTAAACAGGGACTGGCATTGCATAAAGCGCTATTCCATGTCGTACAGTAAACATGGACTGACATTGAATAAAACGCTATTCCATGTCGTACAGTAAACATGGACAGACATTGAATGAAACGCTATTCCATGTCGTACAGTAAACATGGATTGGCACTGAATGAAGCTCTATTCCATGTCGTACAGTAAACATGGATTGGCACTGAATGAAACGCTATTCCATGTCGTACAGTAAACATGGATTGGCACTGAATGAAGCTCTATTCCATGTCGTACAGTAAACATGGATTGCACTGAATGAAGCTCTATTCCATGTCGTACAGTAAACATGGATTGGCACTGAATGAAGCTCTATTCCATGTCGTACAGTAAAAATGGATTGGCACGGAATGAAACGCTATTCCATGTCATACAGTAAACATGGATTGACACTGAATGAAACGCTATTCCATGTCGTACAGTAAACAGGGACAGGCACTGAATAAAGCGCTATACCATGTCGTACAGTAAACATGGACTGACATTGAATGAAGCTGTATTCCATGTCGTACAGTAAACATGGACTGGCACTGAATGAAGCTCTATTCCATGTCGTACAATAAACATGGACTGGCACTGAATGACACGCTATTCCATGTCGTACAGTAAACATGGACTGGCACTGAATGACACGCTATTCCATGTCGTACACTAAACATGGATTGGCACTGAATGAAACGCTATTCCATGTCGTACAGTAAACACGGACTGACATAGAATGAAGCGCTATTCCATGTCGTACAGTAAACATGGATTGGCACTGAATGAAACGCTATTCCATGTCGTACAGTAAACATGGACTGACATTGAATGAAGCGCTATTCCATGTCGTACAGTAAACATGGATTGGCATTGAATGAAGCTCTATTCCATGTCGTACAGTAAACATGGATTGGCATTGAATGAAGCTCTATTCCATGTCGTACAGTAAACATGGACTGACATTGAATGAAACGCTATTCCATGTCGTACAGTAAACATGAATTGGCACTGAATGAAACGCAATTCCATGTTGTACAGTAAACATGGACTGACATTGAATGAAACGCTATTCCATGTCGTACAGTAAACATGGATTGGCACTGAATGAAACGCTATTCCATGTCGTACAGTAAACATGGATTGGCACTGAATGAAACGCTATTCCATGTCGTACAGTAAACATGGATTGGCACTGAATGAAGCGCTATTCCATGTCGTACAGTAAACATGGATTGGCACTGAATGAAGCTCTATTCCATGTCGTACAGTAAACATGGATTGGCACTGAATGAAACGCTATTCCATGTCGTACGGTATACATGGATTGGCACTGAATGAAGCTCTATTCCATGTCGTACAGTAAACATGGACTGACACTGAATGAAATGCTATTTCATGTGGTACGGTAAACATGGATTGGCACTGAATGGAGCTCTATTCTATGTCGTACAGTAAACATGGACTGACACTGAATGAAACGCTATTCCATGTCGTACAGTAAACATGGATTGGCATTGAATGAAACGCTATTCCATGTCGTACAGTAAACATGGATTGGCACTGAATGAAGCTCTATTCCATGTCGTACAGTAAACATGGATTGGCACTGAATGAAGCTCTATTCCATGTCGTACAGTAAACATTGATTTGCACTGAATGAAGCTCTATTCCATGTCGTACAGTAAACATGGACTGACATTGAATGAAGCGCTATTCCATGTCGTACAGTAAACATGGACTGACATTGAATGAAGCTCTATTCCATGTCGTACAGTAAACACGGACTGACATTAAATGAAGCGCTATTCCATGTCGTACAGTAAACATGGACTGACATTGAATGAAGCTCTATTCCATGTCGTACAGTAAACATGGACTGACATTGAATGAAGCTCTATTCCATGTCGTACAATAAACATGGATTGGCACTGAATGAAGCGCTATTCCATGTCGTACAGTAAACATGGACTGTCACTGAATGAAACGTGCTCTGTTGTATGCAGTAAAACATGGAACATTTCAAAAACAAAATGCCACCAGACGATCTTATATGGCAATAAGCCAGAACTTGTTCTGAAGTTGAACGTGTTTCGTGGAAGTAGAATATGTTTGATTTGACAGATGGAAGAGCGGGGTAGTGGCGGGATGTCAGGACGTTTGGGATGAGTGACTGGTGAAACGTCTTTGTATTGGATTAGATCCACAGCGTACCTGCGAAAGCTCATTATGTTGCCCATTTGTTGCCCTGCCGATTGTCCAGAAAAACTATCGGTTAACTAAGTTATATATATATATATTGCAATCGTACGAAAGGGGGACAGTTTTAATGCTGACGATCCTTGGAAATGTATAACTTTGTCAGACGCTATGACGCATAAACACGGTATTTCAAGTGATAGTTACATACATTATCAGTGCGAGCTACGAGCTGGCTGCATCAACACTGTAATCACATATCAGTGCCTTTGATGTCAACGCAAATGAAGCGACACATTTGACGCGTTTGCACGAGCAGAGGGTGGCGCGGAACGTTTGTGAAGAAACCGAGAGAGAAGAGAGACTTGGGAGAAACAGTTCAACATTACTTATGGTTCAAACTGGGCAGAACGCTGTTGCAAATACTCTAAGCCATATGAGCGTGGCGCCGTTTGATCTGGTGAAATGAATCAGACATACATAAACGGATGAGTCGTACTGACACCGTGTCGGATGTCTGTCAGCAAATGCACGGCCTCGACCTCGGATTAACAGCATGGCAAGTTATCTTGATCTGCTAATCGTCACTAATAAAACTTCTGTTAGGATGTGCCGCGCTCTTTTTCGTCTGCCGGAGTTGTTGAGCCAACTGTAGTGTGGTCGCACAGGAAATACGTCAGACTGAACCGACAAAACATCGGTAATACATCAGACGAAACGGGAAAAGATTGGCATATTTGCAAATACCAATAATTTTTTTATAAAACGTTTGTGACGGTGGAAAAGGAAAATAGGTCAGTTAAGATCATGTGACGTAACTAGTACATTAGGTAATAGTATAATAATATATAATATCTAAATGTCTGATTGTTTCCCGTGCGCCGGCCGACAATCGCGTCTCCATGACAACGCGTGTGCAATCGACTGATTTTGCGTTCTTGAGCTATAGCGTTGTCATTTTTGTTAAAAAGCGGTAAGCGTTATACTGTCGAACGTTTTTTTTGCTGACAGGATATTTGGTAGTATGTTCGGACAAGGATCTGACAAACATTGTCGTAAAGGCACAACTGTTCTGCAAACAGGTTAATGACATATATAACTTTTGTTACGTTGTTAATGACAGGCACCTAGCTAGTTCGAGTAGCCTCACGTAGACAGTCACTGCTGTCGAGTAAAACAACCAAAGTCCAATTTCATTTGGTAGAAATGTAAAATAGTAGTATATATCCAGGCCTTATGTTCAAAGCGCTTTACCCTTTACACCCTGACAGACCTGTGTAATCAAACGCTATCTCTAATTCTATGAGAAGCATTAAGCCAAGCTGTAATTACAGCACGAAGGCTATTAAGAAAAAACTATATACCATTACAATCGGTACTCATTCACAGGTGAGAGAATTGGAGCGTCGTGTAGTAAAAGAACTTACCCAAGGTTCGAAATGACAATGTAGGAAAAGAGGAGAATAAATTGCTTATGGTGCCCCACTGGTAAACACATAAACCAAAACAACTTACAAACTGGTTATCTGAAGAGTCAAACTGACACATCCAACCAATCACGTGGTATAAATAAAATATAACCCGTAGTTTGAGGAATTCTTGCCCCGCCGAACAGTGTTCACTGGCGCGTTCCGCTACCGACAGACAGATGGGTCTCTCCTAAAGCGGCCGATAAGCCGTGGGCATGGCGGGCGATCAGTGACGTCTTGAGGACACAACTCACGGCCCAGAGACCCGGGGGAGTCGTACAGCATTGTGAGCGTAGCGTCCTCGTCCCTCGTCGCACGTTAGGTGCAATTTGTGTTTGCCGGTGCAGTCGTGTAGAAACAACACTACTAGGTTCGTTCTGGTCGCCGCCACTTGTGAGTGCGCGCCGTCCACCTGGTTGTTTCTGGAACTATATGCACCAGGTTGCGTGGGGCGTTATAACGGAGGAGTTCTTCTGGTGTGTCGCACTCTCAAATAGGAACACAAGTGTTGGATCGAATTGTCCGTGTTGTACCTTCAAAACATCTTCGAAAACACTCGTTGGATATCTTAAATCTAGATTTAAGCTGTTATTGTAATATGTAACCTGGATTGGACCTGTTTTCAGCCAAAATATTTTTTTTTTATTGTTGTCGCATGTTAAATTGTAAACGAGTTTTTTTATAGATCTGGTATTATGTATATCTAATATATGAGCCGGTTTTTCAAATGACTTAATAATCAGGAGGTAATCTCCTTTACAATATTATCAGTATTAATGTCTTTTGACATATGACTATTAGCTAGTATTTAAGTTATTAATTATTGCTATTTTAGTCTTTGTATATATGTTATCATATTTTATTAATAACTGCGTCATGTATTTGTCTGCCTGTCCAAGGACCGCAATGGAAACAAGTGCGTGCACTTTCTTGTATCATCCTTATATATGGTATACTTTAGCTGTATTTATATTTTATGTATTTACGCGTTTACAATGGTATATTGAATAAAATCATCCGATGATTGTTCTGGCATTATACATATAAAACACATTACATTTATATTTTGAACGGGGAGTGTTTTGCTATGTTTCTAAGTTTAATGTATTTACACAAAGCATCAGGTAGAAAACGTTTAACAATTGCAAGTGGCAAGTAAGAAACGCCTAAAAGGTTAAGTTCTTATATAGCGTAGTAGCCAGGTCTCAGGACTACTCAAAGCGCTTTACATTATACTCCCTGGCAGACATGTTCAATCAAACACCATATCGATTTCTCGGGGAAGCATTCAGCCAGGCTGCAATTGAGACGCGAAGACTACACTCGCACATATGTATCTATCACTGTCTATAGCCATGTACCCATTCATACAGCTGAGTGAACTGAGGCAACATAGAGTGAACAAACTTGCCCAAGATTTGAAACCGCGGCATAAGATTCGAACCCGGGTGCTCTCGATTGAGCAGCCACAATAATGACATATTTACCTATCGCACAAATCTTCCGTTTGATACGTCACTCATTGACATGCATACTGTTGTCTTATGATGAACTATTTTACACAATGATCAAACTCCAAGCGTACGACCGCGAAATAATAGATTTAAAGCTAGAAATGAACATTGTTTCATTTAAACGACAAGAGGCTAAACGCACCAGAATGGTCAGTGATACTTGTGTGGCATGAGCTAGATCACTGAACAGACGGTTTTATTCTGCGTGTCCAACCATTGGCAAGCCAATCAGCCACTACGTGCTCGTAAAACTCGGCGAACTGTGGCGCACTGTCGCCAGCAGGGTGCGTTTGGGCTAAAACTGTCATGTATGCCCGAGGAACCAATACATCAAGCTATTAGACGGAGGAATGGTTTGGTCCGGTGCAAGGCGAAGGGCGGTGAATGTTTCTCTTCCGTGTTCGCAACATACGAAGTTAATCTGACGGCCCATCTGCTTTCAGAAAGTAGATACATCGGAGAACTGGGCGGCCTGAACGCCAGCGATCTCTGAGGTCTTAGTGCAGGTAGGCGTGGATCAATCAACAGGGTAGACACATTTGACATGACTGTAAATGTTTATGGTTAATCTCAATACAACATCTCTCACCCTCTCCCTATCTCTCTATCTCTCCCCCACTCATCTCCCCTTTCTCTCTCTCTCTCTGTATGTCTCTCTCTCTCTCTCCCTCCCTCCCTCCCTCCCTCCCTCCCTCCCTCCCTCCCTCCCTCCCTCCCTCCCTCCCTCCCTCCCTCCCTCCCTCCCTCCCTCCCTCCCTCCCTCCCTCCCTCCCTCCCTCCCTCCCTCCCTCCCTCCCTCCCTCCCTCCCTCCCTCCCTCCCTCCCCCCTCCCTCCCTCCCTCCCTCCCTCGATCCCTCCCTCCCTCCCTCCCTCCCTCCCTCCCTCCCTCCCTCCCTCCCTCCCTCCCTCCCTCCCTCCCTCCCTCCCTCCCTCCCTCCCTCCCTCCCTCCCTCCCTCCCTCCCTCCCTCCCTCCCTCTCTCTCTCTCTCTCTCTCTCTCTCTCCCTCCCTCCCTCCCTCCCTCCCTCCCTCTCTCTCTCTCTCTCTCTCTCTCTCTCTCTCTCTCTCTCTCTCTCTCTGTCTGTCTCCCTCCCTCCCTCCCTCTCTCCCTCCCTCCCTCCCTCCCTCCCTCCCTCTCTCTCTCTCTCTCTCTCTCTCTCTCTCTGTATTCAGATGTGTTCTTCACCTATCGCTACCTTCGTTACTTACCCAACACAGACCAGCAACCAGGTTTTCCTGAGGGGTATTCGTTTTTGATATTTTGTTATTATTATTATTATTATATATATATATTCCTAACGATAATATACTCTGACCACATATTTATATAGCACCGCACTTGGCAGACCGATGTTTTAAAGTAGGTCAGAGTATTATATACTCGACTTCACAACCAATATTGATATGAATGATGTAATAAATAAACGGCAAACCTACTGCTACATGTGCAAAAATAACAACAGCGATTGTAACAACTTTCAACGTTCATATAAGAGCTTCTTTAAAGGCACGATATGCGAATATGATTGCTTTTGATTTAAATCACAATAATTTATTTGGAGCAGAAGGGGTAGTGAAGACAGATGGTCTTGGCACATTCAGATTGACTTACCTGAACGTGTTCGGCTGCCTCGGTGGCACATTAGCTTTCATACAAGAGACTCTTTAGTTGCAATTTCCTTGGGAAACGATCAGCAAAATAATTCACCGTTTGATTGACATCAACAGGAACATCATAGTGGATGTGCATCAGTGCAAGCGAGGAGAGACGTTCTGGCCCGCATGAAGGTTTACAGGCGTCGTAGAGCGCTGGCACTTCTGTCGCATTCGCATGACGTCACGGGGATTGTACAGACCAGTTGCAACAACTCATAGATGTTGGGGGATGATTCTCACTGGCATTTCTTGATTGTCTTTGCACATCTGTTTGGCAGTCATTTGGCTCTTTGCCGCGATAGCCGTTGGTGACCTTTTGTCCCGACGAGGGTATAGGAAACCTTTGTTGATTTGTTGAACGGACCGTTGACTAGTGCACCCTTGCCTGTTCTGTATTTGGTGAATAAGGCACAGGATAAGCAGAACACTCCATCTAACTTTCAACTGTATACCAGCCATGGACATTTCTGAAGCCACGGTCTTTGAAAGGATCGGTTACATCTCTTCATCGCCGGTGAGGGAAATTTGTAGACGGACGAAGCCGTGAAGTGATGTCGGACAAGATTGAGTTTCTGCTCAGGTGTTAAACTGTCAATGACCTTGTTCACCTCGTCAGGTGTCATGTTTGTATGGATGATACTGCCTGTGTCATCATATAACAGGTGGGGTGAAGTTTCCTCGTGGTTATGGGGTAAATCGGCAACGTGGTCATCACCAGCTGAAATGGAAAAGAATTACCGAAATTTAGGAAAAATGCAGGTGTTAAACAGCAGAAGTACAGCGCCAATCGCACAGTCGGATACCGTAATAAACCAATAGCAATCATTCTGATGGTAATCATCAACCTAATATGGTGCAGTGTCACGTACACACTACCACCATCGGGTGTCCATCCATGTGTAATCATCAACCTAACATGGTGCAGTGTCACGTACACACTACCACCATCGGGTGTCCATCCACGTGTAAGCATCAACCTAACATGGTGCAGTGTCACGTACACACTACCACCATCGGGTGTCCATCCACGTGTAAGCATCAACCTGAACATTTATACTATACAAATATTTGTTTAATGGTAAATCGCCGGAGACGTCCACAATCTCAGCAGTTATTAGGACAATTATTTAAAACCAATATTGGAAATATTGGAAGTGCTATTAAGATATATGATATGTGGGAAAAGATATGAGCAAAGTTGAGCACCTTGCCAACTGTTTTCACTAGTTATTGCTTTTTCTCCTGACATCTTGGACGTTCGTTGCTCCCGAACCGCACTGATGCCCGCTTCACGGCTGGTACCTGGTTTTGGGTCCTTCCTTGCGACTTCTGCAACCAAAACAAATAATCTAACTAAATTTGACACGTAGAAGTTGCAAAATGAAATCCTAAAACTAAAAAGGACCGGTAATTAATTCAATATTACTTTTTTGCAATTTTATGGTGCACAAATCTTTAACGCTTTCTTCGTCCAGCGGACATTTCCTTTCAGCCAATGTCACAGCTGCTACTTTTAGCAACTGGTTCATCATGCACAGTCACACTGCTTTCTGCTGCATTGTCACAGCTGCTACTTTTAGCAACTGGTTCATCATCCACAGTCACACTGCTTTCTGCTGCATTGTCACAGCTGCTACTTTTAGCAACTGGTTCATCATCCACAGTCACACTGCTTTCTGCTGCATTGCAACAGCTGCTACTTTTAGCAACTGGTTCATCATCCACAGTCACACTGCTTTCTGCTCCATTGTCACAGCTGCTACTTTTAGCAACTGGTTCATCATCCACAGTCACACTGCTTTCTGCTGCATTGTCACAGCTGCTACTTTTAGCAACTGGTTCATCATCCACAGTCACACTGCTTTCTGCTCCATTGTCACAGCTGCTACTTTTAGCAACTGGTTCATCATCCACAGTCACACTGCTTTCTGCTGCATTGTCACAGCTGCTACTTTTAGCAACTGGTTCATCATCCACAGTCACACTGCTTTCTGCTCCATTGCCACAGCTGCTACTTTTAGCAACTGGTTCATCATCCACAGTCACACTGCTTTCTGCTGCATTGTCACAGCTGCTACTTTTAGCAACTGGTTCATCATCCACAGTCACACTGCTTTCTGCTCCATTGTCACAGCTGCTACTTTTAGCAACTGGTTCATCATCCACAGTCACACTGCTTTCTGCTGCATTGTCACAGCTGCTACTTTTAGCAACTGGTTCATCATCCACAGTCACACTGCTTTCTGCTCCATTGTCACAGCTGCTACTTTTAGCAACTGGTTCATCATCCACAGTCACACTGCTTTCTGCTCCATTGTCACAGCTGCTACTTTTAGCAACTGGTTCATCATCCACAGTCACACTGCTTTCTGCTCCATTGTCACAGCTGCTACTTTTAGCAACTGGTTCATCATCCACAGTCACACTGCTTTCTGCTGCATTGTCACAGCTGCTACTTTTAGCAACTGGTTCATCATCCACAGTCACACTGCTTTCTGCTCCATTGTCACAGCTGCTACTTTTAGCAACTGGTTCATCATCCACAGTCACACTGCTTTCTGCTGCATTGTCACAGCTGCTACTTTTAGCAACTGGTTCATCATCCACAGTCACACTGCTTTCTGCTCCATTGTCACAGCTGCTACTTTTAGCAACTGGTTCATCATGCACAGTCACACTGCTTTCTGCTCCATTGTCACAGCTGCTACTTTTAGCAACTGGTTCATCATCCACAGTCACACTGCTTTCTGCTGCATAGTCACAGCTGCTACTTTTAGCAACTGGTTCATCATGCACAGTCACACTGCTTTCTGCTCCATTGTCACAGCTGCTACTTTTAGCAACTGGTTCATCATCCACAGTCACAATGCTTTCTGTTGCATTGTCACAGCTGCTACTTTTAGCAACTGGTTCATCATGCACAGTCACACTGCTTTCTGCTGCATTGTCACAGCTGCTACTTTTAGCAACTGGTTCATCATCCACAGTCACACTGCTTTCTGCTCCATTGCCACAGCTGCTACTTTTAGCAACTGGTTCATCATCCACAGTCACACTGCTTTCTGCTGCATAGTCACAGCTGCTACTTTTAGCAACTGGTTCATCATGCACAGTCACACTGCTTTCTGCTCCATTGTCACAGCTGCTACTTTTAGCAACTGGTTCATCATCCACAGTCACACTGCTTTCTGCTGCATTGTCACAGCTGCTACTTTTAGCAACTGGTTCATCATGCACAGTCACACTGCTTTCTGCTGCATTGTCACAGCTGCTACTTTTAGCAACTGGTTCATCATCCACAGTCACACTGCTTTCTGCTCCATTGCCACAGCTGCTACTTTTAGCAACTGGTTCATCATCCACAGTCACACTGCTTTCTGCTGCATTGTCACAGCTGCTACTTGGCCTGGCTTCTTCCTTCCTGAAATATCAGTACGTTTATTTCAATGAATAAACAAGTACGGTAGGCGTGATCAATTTTGGTACTAAATAAATGCCTTGCTACTGTGTATAACAAGTTGTATAGTTTTATTATAAACGTATATTTCGATGCATGTAAACTACTGTATAGCCTTAATAAAACTATCAGCATTCGTATCCAAATAGCTGGCTTTAGACAGTAGTGTTTGAAACGTCATCTGACAATACTGCCATCCAGCTATAGCCTATATAAATTGAACTCTTTGT
This sequence comes from Escarpia spicata, assembly GCA_963995525.1. Lineage (NCBI taxonomy): Eukaryota > Metazoa > Annelida > Polychaeta > Sabellida > Siboglinidae > Escarpia > Escarpia spicata. The sequence continues at coordinate 53,148,822 of OZ023216.1, read as the reverse complement.
TATAAATTACACCGTGCGCTACCCATTTCAAAGAGGACCGAATAAGTGTCCGCGGACATCAACCGTCAACCGATTATGCAATAAAATAGTAATTACTCAAAGACAGTGCATACCTGGCGAAAAAGGAGTCAGTAAGTTACATTTATTTCCTTTCATTTTTGTCAAAAAATGGCGCGGACGTTGTCATTTCGCTAGATGACAGAACGATCGCATCATCTGGAGAAGAGCCATTCTTCAGGGAGCGGAGCACTTTTGGCGTTCGTATATATGGATCCTCGGTTAGGAGAAGGTTCATCAAAATGAAGTTAGTACGAACATCGCTCCTCTTATTTACAGGTTTGGTTTTTGAGATTTCACTACATAGTTTATGATAATTAACGATAGCCATGTAGCTGGTTCAGCTGGAAATCGGTGGTGTGGATAAGGGTTTCGAGCGGGTTCGCTTTCGGAGCGGGTAGTCCGAAGCGAGTTGTCCGAAGCGGCAAACAGAGGTCACAAGAAGGGTTCGAGTGGGGGTTCGTTTTCGGAGCGGGTTAGTGAAAATAAGATTAATCCGAATCCACCCTCAAAAAGTGACCGTATATGCAGGTTTTATTTCTGTGCAAATTTCATTGAACAGCTAAAAGTAATTACGGATTGTTTTACAACTGGTTTAGCGGGAAAAGGTGGTGGGTATGAGGGTTCCGATCGGAGGGGCTGGTATGAGGGTTCCGATCGGAGGGGCTGGTATGTTTTTGGAGGTGGTTCGTAAAATTAGAATTAATCCGAACCCCCCAAAATAAAAGCATGTATCATATTTACAAGTTTAAATGCTGTGCAAATTTCACTGAACAACTAAAAGTAATTATTGATTGCTGGTTTAGCGGGAGAACGGGGGGTGGGTGGGTTCGTTTTAGTATGGGATTAGTCCGAACCTTCCAAACTAAAGTTATCGTATTTGGTTTTTAATTTAATTCTGAACAGATTTCACTGAACAACTAAAAGTAATTATTGATTGCTATGTAGCTGGTTTAGCGGGAGAACGGGGGTGGGGTGAGGATATAGGCGAGCGTTCTGGGGGTTCGTTTTTGAAGGGGGTTCGCAAAAAGGGGGATTCGGACGAACCCCCCCGGATGAAACCCCCGAACACCCCCCAGCAACACAAAAATCAGTTATTCGATCGTTTTTCATCGGCCGTACCTGAGGCCCAGAAAGGACGAGACAGGGGCGTAGAAAATACCTCTCCCGTTATAAACATCCGTCCAGGGGACGTCAATCACACTACCCGCCTCACTGTCTTTCCAGCCACGGCAGTTCAACGTAGCCCAGATAATAAAGCTGGCTTTTTGCTAGTATCACCAGCCTGCAAGACGGCTTGCGTATATAATATATTGCAAACCTGGTAATAACCTGTCAGGCAAATCCGCATATTAAATATATTGGCAACGTAAAAAGAAACACTTTCTGCCAAGATCTACATTTCCGTCACTTGTTTTCTGCCTGTTCCTTGCATGACGTCGGAAGCTATAATATCTGCTCGTGTTTGTCAGAAAGCAATATAACATTATGCTCTTTTTACCTACGCAGCTTAATTTATGTTCCCACGCACTAAAGCGGTACTTCTGTCGACGTTGCGTTCCGCACGTAGATGGAACTCACAAGCAAACATCCTCGTTGAAGGCCTCGTGTCGTGGCCGACTTGCATGAAGAGAGTCGCATGTCTTACGCCCGAGTTCTGTTTCATTATCTTTGCGACGACTGCGTTTTTCGCATCCATTTGCTTAAGTTATATTGATTTCCTCGCCCGCAAAATGTAGTTAATCTCTGGCCACTTATTTAACGGTGACATCGATGACATCTGCTAATTCATCCGAATAACCGCAGCGTTTATTGCAGCCGCAGGGCGAGTTGCCGCGGATGTAAGCCGTCGACTACGGGGTACACGTTGTTGCGTAAGAGTTGCTGCCACTGATCTCTGTAGTTGTACACAGATCAACGGTAGTTACACATAGATAGAGACATTGTACGGTAAAAGTACAGTTTCTACTATTATTTAAGTTGCGTGTGTAATATACACAGGAATGAAAGATTTAATGTAATAAAATGACGTCATTAATCAAAGTAATTAGTTATATTATATTAATCATTGCCTTTACTTGCATAAATGCCCGTCACCTGACGGGATGTCCTGGTGGTTGACAGTCATCATAGCAATATATAAAAAGTGTTAGAAAACACACGTTATCGTTACATAATCACAATAACGCGCTCGCAGATAGTCGTTGTTTGTTCAAAATTACGAAGGTCTGAGATAATGTGACGTCACATCCATTCTGCCGTAGTCATGATAGTGTAGAATTGCCAAATTACATTCGTATTGCTATGGTATTGGCATGAGCGTAGGCATAAGCATTACTGTCTACTCCATGTTGCTAAGTCTATGACGCAGGGGCCATTTTCCCGAAGTATTTGCCGCACACGCGTGGTTCCAGCGAATGTTAGGTTAACTAACTGATTTACCCCATAAAAGAGAGAATCATGACATATAGGGGTATTTTGAAAAGTTATAGGTCTTACGTCCTATCCTAGGGGTTGTAGATTAATCCTTGAGTTTGGCTCTTGAGGTTCAAGGAAAACGTTAACCTACTTGTTTATTTCTTGCATACTATAAAACGTGACCTAAAGCAATATGCCTCAAAATACCTTCTTGCAATACAGGAATAACTTTTTTTTAATGTGAGTAAATTAGGGAATAATCGGCCACTTTTGTTTTATATGCGACGAGGCTGCGGTAGGTCACGCTGACCCATTTCGCATAACAGGGTGTTCGAGAGCTAATAATTTACTTCAAAGATATTTGAATGCCTGATATCGTATCTTCAGTATATATATATATATATATATACCATCTTCTATTTATCCCTGAGCGTTGTCAGTCTGACTGTGTGAGACGGCACCTGACGGAGTCGGGGCTGAGCCTCGCGGGGCGCTGGAGTCGCCTTCAAAGTGGAACATTTCGCTTGCGGTGTTCAACGGAGACATAATAGGAGAGGATCACGTAGCCGCCTGGCGGAGATAGCTGGAGGCTGAGGCGAGACTCACCGGATACAAGGCATGTGACAGATGAATGTCATAGGCGTCAACATCAGCTCACGAAAATGTAAAAAAGTGCGCGAAGACCAATTCTAAAGGAAACGACATTTGTGCTATAAAAATAACACTAATAATCACACAATAAAAGTTTCAATGTGAAATCGTTCCAGCCATGCAAAAAAATATATAAGAAAGACAGGGATTAATTGTGACCTATTCTTGGCCTTATATTGCGATACACTACACTAATCGCGCGCGGGAAAAACGTTCGTTCGCGACCACATATACTTTCATACAACTAGCAGCGCACTATAAATAAATACATTTTGTCGTCGATTTTTTCGGAGGTGAAATGTATAAAAAAAAACCGGGATATTTTCACAGGAAAGCGGGACCGACAATAAAAAACGGGATTTCCCGCCCGAAAGCGGTACTGTTGACACCTATGGAATGTGTAAAGTCGGATGTACACGGAGGGGGATGGTTGTACACAAAGAGGGAAGTTGTAGAAGGGAGTATAAGGTAATTAGGCAGGAAGGAGGGAGGCGATTGTAACAGATTACGTTGTGCTTTCAGATGGATTGCACAACTTGACATTGTACATAACAACACCAAAACAGACGTATGCTATCGCCTACCTTGTGAGCCATTAACCTCTTCATAAAGTGTTGAACCTCTGGCAACATTGCGCTGTTTCGTGTGATGTAGATTCTTTGTTGCGTTCTTCAAACAAACAAACACACACACACACACACACACACACACACACACACACACACACACACACACACACACACACACACACACACACACACACACACACACACACACACACACACACACACACACACACACACACACACACACACTCGCACGCACACACGCACGCACGCACACACACACACACACACACACATTTAAACTAAACAACCATAGTCTCCTCTCCTCCAGATTCACGCCCCTAGAAGCATTAGTGACACGTCCGAGACAAGAACCCATCTGTGATGTAAGTTGACGGATAATACGAAATGGTCTTGTGTTATTCATCGGGTAAAGCAGTCACTTGTGTCAGCCCATCAAGTGCGCTCTAGCCCGGCGGTGCACACTCCAACACTGATTGTATCATGTCGCCGACTGATACCGCCGATAACGCGGCAGTAATGGAAAAGGGACGCCGAGATCTCGAGATATCTTGTTCGATCAGTAAGCGGATATATAAGTCTTCTGTGTCGCCTTCAATAACTGGCATTGCACCAATCTTCAAAAACAGTGTCACCTGTATAAAATAATACAGTATAATTTGTATTATGCCTGCAATACTTGAAGGCGCCGACGCATATTACTCATGTTTCACTCTCAGTTGTCTTTATAGCAGTATCTATTCGACACGGTGCCCACTCGTATGATATCTCTCCATCTGCATCCTGCATCTCTAACCCACCCTCTCATCCTCACCGCTCACTCCCCATCATTCAGTCTAACATGCCTTCCAGCCTTTCTTCGTACGTCCCACCAATCTCTTACTCCCTCTCCCCCTTTCCTCTCACTCATTCTTCCTCCCTACTTCCCTTCCCATCTCTTCCATACTTCCTACTCCCCTCCCCCTCTCTTTCTTCCCCCCTACTCCCCTCTCCTCTCTTTCTTCTTCCCTACTTCCCTCCCCCTCTCTTTCATACTTCCTACTTCCCTCCCCCTCTCTTTCATACTTCCTACTCCCCTCCCCCTCTCTTTCGTCCTCCCTACTCCCCTCTCTTTCTTCCTCCCTACTTCCCTCCCCCTCTCTTTCATACTTCCTACTCCCCTCCCCCTCTCTTTCATACTTCCTACTCCCCTCCCCCTCTCTTTCTTCATCCCTACTTCCCTCCCCCTCTCTTTCATACTTCCTACTCCCCTCCCCCTCTCTTTCATACTTCCTACTCCCCTCCCCCTTTTTTCTTCCTCCCTACTCCCCTCCCCCTCTCTTTCTTTCCCCCTCCCCATTCTTACCTCTCTCTTTCTTCCTCCCTACTCCCATCCCCCTTACTTTTGGCTTCCCAGGCTTGTAGTCTATAATCTAACTATCCAGTGTTTGTCCTCCCTCTCTCTCCTTTTCGTCCTCCACTCGTCCCTCTGTCCCCTCCCTGTCGTCACCCCTTCCGCCCCTCCCTTCACCCTTCCTCCTACCTTACGCGCCTACTTCCTTCCCTCCTTATCTCCCCCTCCCTCCCTCCCTTCCTCCCTCCCTCACCCCCGCCTCCCCCACCTCGGCAATACCCGGCGGCATCACAAAGACTAGAGTGTGTGGTCGTGTCTAGCCTGGCATACAGCTCACACCCATTCAGGAGCCCCGACGGATTGACGCAGACACTCGGGTTTAGGCGGAGAGGTGGCGGATAATGAGCGAGCTCTTAAGAGGGCGGCTCCATAAGACAAACTGTGGCGACACGTCCCCGGCAGTAAAGGGACGCATCTCCGTTAAACGACGGAATAGGACATGTGTCTCCCAAATATTATTTCTTGGTACATTTAATTTCAGACCCCTACTCATTGTGATTATGAAACACTTTTACCATTTTAATGCTAATTTGCACATTCGACGAAAACTCACCAAAACGGATTATATAATAAGACAATTAATTATAAATAATAATGAAACAATAATAGCTACAATAGCAACAACAACTAAATAGCTACAATAGCAACAACAACTAAATAGCTACAATAACAACAACAACGATAATCATAGCAATAGCAACATTAGTAGCAACAATAGTAATACCGTTATGGGGGTTCTACCCCAGCAGTGACGGCGTCAAACCGATACACGAAGTGACGACATTGATAGACATTGACTGGATCTTCGGTGAGTGATTGTCACCTTTTGTCATTGTGGTGTTGGATGACATTCCACGCAGGTCCTCGTACTCACCCTAGTGACAATAACTCTTTGCATAATCGACGCATTTAAACTAAAGTAGCAGATTGATATCATCTTCATCATCATCATTGTGCAGCCGCAGTGTCCCGTGATTGGGTGAAGACCTCAGCATATAATTTCCAAATCTGCCTGTCTTGCGCTATCCTCTGCCATATGGTGCCCTTCCAGTACTCGTCTAGTTCGCCTCTCCACCGTCTCGCCGGTCTTCCTCCAGATCGTTTCCCTTCGTAAGATCTCCAGGTTGTGCTACGCGATGTCCATCGATTATCTCGTAGTCTGCTGATGTGCCCTGCCCAGGTATACTTCTGTTTTCTGATTTGTTCTATCACGTCTATGACCTTTGTCTTCTCTCTTACCCAGATGTTTGTTTTTCTCTCCCGGTATGTGATGTTTAACATACTTCTTTCCATCTTCGTTTGCGCGATCCCTAGCTTGTTCTTTGCCTGGATGGTGAGGCCCAACTTTCTGCGCCGTATGTCATCGCTGGAAGTACGAATGAGTTGAAGACTTGTCTCTTCAAGCCAATAGTCCGATTCTTCCAAAGTTACCCGTGAAGATGTCGCAGTGTTTGGCGAATGTTGTCCAGCTGGTGGTGATTCTTCTTCGAATCCCCTTGTCTTGGTTTTTGTATCTAACTTTTGTTTTCGAAATGTTCATCTGCAGACCATGTTATTAACTTTTATCAGCCAGCTCCTTCAGCATTTTTTAGTTCTTGCGTTGTAGTTGCGCATATTAGTATGTCGCCAGCGAAGCGAAGATGACTGAGATATTCCCCGTCATAATGATAAAACATAACTAAATACCAGATTACGGCGAGTTACATCTAGCGTTGGTTCGTACACAGATTCGACCATTTATCGAGGACCGCAGTCAATTTATGTAATAACGTTCATTAGTCAGCATTGCGAGGCTGACTGTAGCGCCCCCTACTGCCAAACGGGTTCCCGTGTGTATAAGGTTGCAAAGGCTGTTATTGTTTGTCGAGTGCATTCCCCCGTCGACGTCGTGAGAGTCGGGAGTTGAATGCGCATCAAACAGCTGTTGTTCTCCGTGTGCATCTACTGCAGCCATCTGTCAGTCGCTTCGTGTGGATGACCTCGCCCGCCAGTCTCCCTCCGTCCCATCCCACGTCTACCCGCCGCTCGTTTAGGTCACGTTCAGTTTATTTATACGCCATCGGGGAAGACAACCCGAGATCAGTTGAATTATGATTTCAATGGAATCGTTTTGTTCGTCCATTTATTTATTCGTCCGTTTTTTGATCGGTTGGTATGTTTGCCTGTTAGTCTGTCTGCCTGTGTGTATGTGTGTATGTCTGTGTGTCTGTGTGTCTGTGTGTCTGTGCGTCTGTGCGTCTGTGCGTCTGTACGTCTGTACGTCTGTACGTCTGTACGTCTGTACGTCTGTCTCTCTGCCTGCCTGCCTGTCGGTCGGTCGGTCGGTCGGTCGGTCGGTCGGTCGGTCGGTCGGTCGGTCGGTCGGTCGGTCGGTCGGTCGGTCGGTCGGTCGGTCGGTCGGTCGGTCGGTCGGTCGGTCGGTCGGTCGGTCGGTTGTCAGCTCTTAGTGCTTCCTTCCTATTCATAAAGTGATTATTTATGTCACCAATTAGTTCAGTCACTTTATCAAATCACAATTATTGACTAACTTCATTACCCGTGCAATTACACACGCAACAAAGCCGAAGCAAACTAGTTGCATTACGTCATTTCTTCGATTAATGAAATCAGTAAAAGTCGGGACACGTACGTATGTGTGCACTTACGTATACACGCACGCACATGTGTATATACTTAGTTCACTCATGTACGCACGCACATGTATTTATGTAAGTAGTTAGTTTCATACATTTACAGCTGAATCCAATTTCTTGTATTACTACGAAAGTGTATTAATATTGATGGAAATGTTTACTCAGATGTGGATCCGTCAACAATAGTACGTAGGGGATGACGGGGCTGTTTGATCACAGTGACAACTTGTCCTTATTGATCGCTGTCAGCATTGACGACGTCAGGCTGCTGCATACACACGATAACGCTGCTTAGGCCGCGTTAACAGGCCCAGCAATTCGATAAACGTCATTCACGATGCTCCTCTATTATGTATGATGTTGGCCAATTCGGCTTTATTGGTATAATATATGAATTAGCAACATATGCTAAACTAATACTTTTCATCGCGGCTAATAAAGCTCTCCAAGTAGTATATTTGTACGCTGCCAGGTCAGGTTTTATTAATTTTGTATTCTACAGCAGTTGTTTGTTAAAAAGATTGGCATCTGTGCATAGACCCCTATACCCAAGAAGTCGCATCGTATTGGAGTATTTGACCAATCTTGTCATATTGTGGTAATAGTCCAGTGACTCAACCAGAACACCTGGCAATGTCCTCTTAAAATAATGTCTCTGCATTTTTGATTAGTCACCTAGAAACAAAATCCACTGGACTTTACACCCGCTTGCCTTTTTCAAAATCCAAGATCTTGGGATCCAGACACAAGTTTTTGGGGGCAAGATATTTATTAGTTTTTTTTTATCAAGATTGATTGAGTTCTTATTGCTTTTATTTCATATAACCTACATATCAACAATAAAATGCAGACTTGAAAATATTATTTCAACTTCATGATAGAGCTCATCAGGCAACTGTAACCAACACTATCCAAATACAGTGCAATTATTAGATGATCAACTGGACACAATTATATCAAATATTATACCAAAACGCCTTCTATATGTACCTCATTAACATTGTGGCACAATTACTATTGACCCTCGTTAAACTCATCAATGACATGCTGTCTGTCGTCTGACACATCCTTGTCATCTCCATCCTTGGTAGACGCCTTCCTATTGTGCGGGTTGTTGTATTCAAGTCCGCCCTGTTAATATGGGAGTTACCTTTCCAACTCAATAAGTGGCCGTCGCAGTATCACATCCACTTATGGCATGCAGAGCCAGAATAGGTCAGATGATATCGGAGTGCTTCTGCACTGTTGTTGGGATGTCAACACATGTTCGGCCATGGATGGGAGTCTGCATGATCATGGGACACTGCATGTTTTGGGCTGCTTAATGGTGGAGAAGTAACGAAAAACATCCGTGTCATCAGCAACGACGGAGACTCTTGCCTGTGGATCATGGCCAATGAAAATAGCCTGCTGGATCACGATGATGTCTGCCTCGTTGTCTGTGTACATTTGAGCACTGAATCACGGGCTGGAAGTGATGACTTCAGGTTGAGTTTATTGAGCCTTGAAGACGTCGTGGCTCGCGCTGCTTGGCTGCTGCTGTTGAGTAGTCCAGGTACCTCTCAAACGTCACTTTAAAAAACGTCAGGTACACGTCACTTTCAAAGAGTTTGGAGGCCAATCCGAATTTGTCCAGAATGCAGCGGGAATATCAATGAGGACATCACTCGGAGAGCCCCTAGCCATCAATGTGATGACTTCCATAGCAATGTTTTTCTGTAGGGTTGATGTGCCGGTCGCCACTCTCATGCTCCCGTCTGGGTGGAACATGAAGGGTGGGTAGGCTGCCAGCTCGGTTGAGAGTACTTGCGGTAAGTCGAGATCTCTATTGCTGACTAGAAGACCTATCGCTCTGGCGTAGATGGCCACCTGGTCCAAAACGTTGTATTCTCCGACAAGAATATGTTTTTTCTGGTAAGCGAGCCTGCCATAAAATCTCTCTTGCCACCTGCTCTCAAAGTGCCTGAGCTGCTCCCTGCCGGTTTCGTTTCAGTGATACCATTGTGACAAGTGCAGCGTACTGTAGAGACAGAGGTCACACAGTTTTACCTACCAATGGTCTAGCTATAATAATAATAATAATAAAAAGTTACTGCATTTCTCTGCGCCATAAATCTGGCAATTACTACCATTCAGAGGTCATTACAATCCTAAAACATGGCATGTAGCTATTAAGATTATTAAATAAAATAATTAAAAGCATTAAAATATATCAATATTAATAGATAAGGATAACTAATTAAAAACGACAAGTGTCTTCAGTTGCTTCTTGAACAGGTTGACGCAGTCTGCAGCACGCACAACAAGGGGCAGATTGTTCCAGAAGCGTGGCGCTGCGCGTGAAAAAGTCGCCTTCAGTACAAAGCTTGCAGCGCGGGACCTCCAGCAGATGAGCGTCGACGGAGTGTAACGTGCGGGTGGGCTGGTGTCGAATTAGCAGGTCCACCCGGTTGTGAAGCCGTGCAAACTGCGAAACGTCAACAGAAGTAGTTTGTACTCGATGCGCAACCATTGAAGTATAATCAGAACAGGAGTGACGTGATGCTTCTTGCTGCAGCATTTTGCACTCTATGAATTCTGGTGAGGATATGGTAAGAAATCACGTACAACAGGCCATTTCCATTGTTAAGACGAGACATCATATAGATATGCACCATCATCTCTGTTGTTTTCCGATCTAGAAGATGTCGAATTCTTCCAATACTTTGTAGATGGAAATATGCTACACGACACATGTAGTGTACATGGCTGTTCATGTTTAGGGCATCATCGAAGAAAACACCAATGTTCCTGGCCACAGTGGAAGTAGGCACGATGTTATTGGCAAGTTCTATGTGCAGCTTAAAAAGTTTGTTCTTGGTGTGCGGCGAACATATCACAATAGCCTCTGTTTTGTCAGCATGGGGTTTAAGTTTATTCATGCGCACCCAAGCTTGTATTTCAGTGACACATGCTTGTATGCGCTTCACAGCCTGGGTTGTGTCTTCCTCTGAGAGAGGACTGAAGGCGATATAGAGTTGGGTGTCATCAGTATATAGATGCATGTTGATTTCGTGCCGACGTGCGATATCTCCGAATGGTGCCGTGTAACAAATGAACATGAGCGGGCCGAGAACGGAACCTTGCGGGACTCCGAACGTCACAGGACTTTCCGCTGATTCTCTGCCGTGCATTTGAATATTCTGACGTCGGTTAGCCAAATACGAATCAAACCTTGTTCCAGTTATTGCAAAACGATCTCTGAGGCCTGATAACATGATTCCGTGGTCGATTGTGTGAAATGCCTGTGGCAAATCTAGCAGAACAAGTATGGCAGCCTTGCACTCATCCAATATACAAAGCAGATCGTTGCATATTCTCAGCAGTGCAGTCGCAGTGCTGTGGTGTGGACGGTATGCAGATTGCATTTGCTCATAGAGTTCCTTGTCAGATAGATGTTTGGAGAAACGGGCAGCTAGTTCTTTGGGTCATTTGGGTTCAGTGTTGCTTTCTTCAAAAGAGGAGTTACGATAGCCTTTTTAAGGGCGGAAGGAAAGACTCCTGTCGTAATCGATAGGTTCACCATGTCGGTGATGACTGGTGCCAAAGTAGATGTGTTAGCCTTCAGCAGATGAGTCGGAAACGAATCCAACTTGCACGATTTACAAGCCGACTTGCTGATCAATTGGTGATCTCATGTGTTGTGATAGGCAGGAAGCTATGGCATTATCAATATTCTGGGTCCACAAATGACCTTCACCTTTGCCTTAGCACGTGACTTTGACCTTCAGGTATACAGATGATGTAGGTATTTGGATTCGTCATCACCAAAAAAAACCATGAAAGAGGCTTTGATTTGCTTTGCTGCATCTTTAATGCACAAATTCTAAAAAATGTAAGGTTTCGGAACCTCAAATTACATTAACCTTGACCTATTTTACATGATCTTGCTTTCTAAGCATCATCAAACATACCCCAATTAAATTGACATCACGAAAAAACATGATTTTGACACCAACATCATCACTTTATCGCATATGGTTGCTAAGTTATGAAAATGTAAAGGATTTTTGGCGTTTCGGCGGCCATTTTGGATTTTGATGCATATGACTACCTTGAAACATCAACTTCACGGCAGAAACGGATTCTCTGACCCCAAAAAACCTATGTTTAGACTCCAAGATCACCTTCCTCGCTCAATTCGTTCAGACGTTATGCCATTTCTAACATTTCGGCGGCCATCTTGTCGGCCATCTTGGATTTAAGAAAGTCTACACCCAGTGTATTTTGTTACTTGATGACATATTATTGCACAATCAGCATGCATTGAAGACGACAACATTATATATCAGGAGATCAACAGGGAAACAACTTTTTAAGTTCTGAAAATATTGAATGATTTTAAAGATAGACCAGAATATCCAACCACTGTTTTGCAAGTCTGTGAAACAAGAATGCATTGTGCATATTTTATACGGTATCGAAAATCTGCATGTTTAGCGTCTGAGATGTTGAGAACAAATCGCATATATATTCTCCTGTTGAACCTGACGCCGGAAGTCAGTTAGGCACGTCCACATTGTGCGCAAAGTTAATATTCGGTTTCAATATAAATTGTACACTTCGGTTTATGTTTTGTCACCGACCTGCAGCAGCGTTTATGTCAAACCCAACCATTTTGTTAATAAAAAAAACAATATGGAGGATGGTCCCGTCTGTCGTTGCGTAAACAAATCTGATTCTTTCTCCGTACCTCGCATCTCCCATCACTGTCACGTGTATGTGTATATGCTGCCAAATAACAACTAGACATTTAGGCCTGCGCGTTCAAAAAATGCCGTGCTCTGCAAATGAGCCATTTTTTTGTGTTCCTGCTCTATTTCTTTCTGCGTGCAGTTATTCTCGAAAGTGCCGTCTCAAAACCACAGGATTGTCATTCGCATGTCATGAATGCGAAAGTGAAACAGTGATCTGTTCCTGCACAACACATAAGAGTAAACCCAACCACTGTACCGATATGTCCCGTGTTAACGAAGAGGAGTCTGACATTTCGCCGAGTACGGGCGGCCATAACCAGTCATCCGGAAGTAACGTTGATAACCACTTTTGCATTCTTCGCGTGCCGGTCGAATCGACGATGATTTATTTTCAGCGCAACATCCATCAGCGTTAATGACTTGTGCTATTCTCATGAAGCGGCCAGTCGTAATAGTTGCAGCTTCTCACACTCGGTTTTACTGTGTACAGCTGTATATATAACGCCTTGGAAGCAGGACAGGCCGGGCGCGGGCGCAGGCGCGGGCGGGTCTACGGGCTACGAGGTATTTGTACAGAAGAAAACGATTATTAGATTCACGAGGAGAGACGGTGGAGATGGAGATTGATAGAGAGAACGAGATGGCGCGAGAAGGACAGAGAGAGTAAGTGCAATACTACAAGTATATATCCTGTACTGACTGTTTTATGACTTTAGTGCTCGTCATTGATGACGACGTTGAGGTGCCCTACGACTACAACTGGTTGTTGAATTAATGTACACATTACACAAGTATCAACACGAGTCATTAAACACCGTCCTCATAAAAAGCTCTTTCTTTATGTCTTCCTTCTTCTTTCTCTCCACCCCCCGCCACCCTCCTCTCTCACTATCACTCTCACTCTCTGTTTGTCTGTCTGTCCCTATTTTCTCTCTCTCCCCTCTCTCTCTCTCTCTCCCACTCCCCTCTCCTCTCTCTCTCTCCTCTCTCTCACCCTCTCTCCCTCTCTCTCTCTCTCTCTCTTCTCTCTCTCTCTCTCTCTCTCTCTCTCTCTCTCTCTCTCTCTCTCTCTCTCTCTCTCTCTCTCTCTCTCTCTCTCTCTCTCTCTCTCTCTCTCTCTCTCTTCTCTCTCTCTCTCTCTCTCTCTCTCTCTCTCTCTCTCTCTCTCACGCTCTCAATCTATCCATCTATCTATCTATCTATCTATCTATCTATCTATCTATCTATCTATATATATATATATCTTTTTTCTATCTCTTTCGCTTCCTCTCTCCCTTCCTCCCTCCCTCCCTCTTTCCCTCCCTCTTTCCCTCCCTCCCTCATTCCCTCCTCCTTCCTTCCGTCCCTCCCTCCTTCCCTCCCTCTCTCCTTCACCCCCCTTCTCTCAGGCCACAAAGTCTTCGTGTCACACGACCTACACGTAACTATTGGACACGCCGTACAGCGGTAGTTAGGCGACCTCCGGCGCCGTAGCTCGAGTCGATGTGGCGAAGTCTGATCCATGTCGGCGGCCTGTCGGTACAGGGAATGCATTGTATTACAGGCGATCACCGGTGTGAGCGTCCACAGTGACCGACGGGACTTGGTGGCCTTCCAATGGATTCGTGATACTCTTCGTTCCGTCTTTGATGTGCCAATCGTACACACACTTGCGTACGAACCTCCGGGTTTATGGAGTCTACGTGTTGAGACACATATACAGATTGATCAATACTGTTCATTCAGTGTATTTCGCATGTTGGCGACAGAAACGCGATTGTGTTTTATTACATGTTGGCTGCCGAATCGTCGATGTAGATCATTTGTAATCCCTGTTCCGTCTGTTTCGTAGTAGACAGTTGTGACGAAATACATCATTGTTGTTATGACGCCAGGGCTGTCAATGCCAAACGTCAATGTTACTGTGATGACGCAAAGGACGGCGCCAATTGTGCCACGTGACGTCCACGCAATGTTGGAGTACGTTAAACTGCGCTGTACACATATGAGTAGGCCTATATTATGTTGGAGTCAGTCACCCGATCATGAATTTAAAATCTTAATACAGTAAGTTTCCAACTATCGTAATGATTGTTAAAATATCAACATTGAAAACTGGAAACGATAAGGCAAAAGGAAACAACTTTTCGCATGTTTCCACGAAACCCCGCCGTCGTAGTAACTGCCTCAAACTCTCTCTATTATATCAGTCACGGTCGTGACTGTGCATGCTGGCAATGAATGCTGGCGTGATGATACAACGTGGAAGCCTTCTACAGGTCTGTCCATCTTAGCAAGTGTGTACCACTGTTTTGAGGTCATACATTTTTCTTAAAATTTCGGTTAATATACCTTTGTGTATAATTATGAAGCGGCATATGTTTCTAGTACGTCATATTGTCTTGGTATATAAGTAGGGTCTATTGGATGGCCTGCGTTTCTGATACCTTCTGTTTTCTCCATTTGTGAGAAAGGAGTTTGGTTTGCAAATATAATTGTTCAGCTACATGACCGGACCATCTGACTATAACGTCCGCCACTGGTCCTGATGTCGACTAACTAGAGCGGACAAGCTCACGTGAAGCACCGAATCAACGTCGGGTCAGACGTCACAGTGTGTCCGTGTTCGTGCTATTGCACTCGCGACAGACGTTTCCTCTTTGCGCTCTCTCGGACACCGCCAGGCCATCGACAATGGTCACCGTGGGAATCTGGCTGGCGGCGCCGTCGCGCTGACACAACGTGTTAACACGACACAGATCTATTCCATTAACCTCGATCAATAGACTACTTTCTCGTTTAATGCAGTCGCGATGATTTCTCGGCGTTTTGTGCTATTGTTTGTCGGCGCCGCTAAGCCGAGTGTCTTACGACACACGCGGTCTTATCGGCGATACAAACGGCGCAGGAAATCCCGACGTCTCTCTCTGATGATTCCTCTGTTGGCGAAGGATCAGTGGATGTTACGTAGTTTCCCGGCTCGCGCTCCCAGGGGACGGATATGTCACGAGAACGAGTTGTGAATGGGAACCTTCACGCGTTCGAAGTAATTAATTACGACGCAGTCTATTCAAGTAGTCGTCGCCTCATCGTAGCAACTCAGTGAAACTAGCCACATAAACAATCCGTTGTTTGTGAGATACCTACTTATGTTTGATTAATGTCTTACATACTTATTCTTCCTTCTGCCTTCATCATCATCATCATCATCGTTGTCGTCTTATTCTTCTTCTGCTGCTTCTCCTTCCTTTTCTTCATAGTTTCATTCTTCTTCTTCTTGATCCTTTTCTTGTTTCTCTTCTTCTTCTTCTTCTTCTTCTTTTTCTTCCTTTTCTCTTCGTTTGCTGTGCTGGCAGCTAAGTGTTATCGATATCATTGAGCATCACGCCGTTTCACTTTTTGTGTCAGTGTGTTGTTGTTGTGGTGTTGTTGTGGTGTTGTTGTGGCGTCATTGTGGTGTTGTTGTGGCGTCATTGTGATGTTCTAGCTCCCCTCTTTGCCTTTGTTGACGATGGCCTGGTTCTCTGGATTCCGGGCCCTTGTTTTTGTTTGATTTCCTTCTTCCATCATTGATTCCACGCTGCCTTCTCCATCATTCGACACCTCTCCCTCTTCGCTCGATGATTCACACGTCAGCCAACATCTTACAGAGCTAAAACGGAAGCAGAGATTCCGGCACAGTCGATTCCTCCCGCTTTGAATGCGTGCAGCGGTGTCATCGGTGGCGGCATTACCGTTCGTACACAATTTGCGGCGATTCCACAATGCTGTATCGATAATATTTAATATTCTACACGTTTAGTGGCATGTGTGGCCGTGCGACAGTTGTCAAATGTCGGTCTTGCGTGGCGCCTTCACAGATAACACTAATAACGTCACCAGATGACAACCTTGTGTGTGCAAAGTCGGAGTCGCGCAGACCGGAAGTGATGACCGAACGCCACCAGTTACGCCGTGAAGTGTCGCTGTTTGTGATGACTACCCATAAGAATGAAGCATCTGTTATTATTTCAACCACTTCAATATTTATGTGGTAAGATAATATGGCATTCAGATATGCACTTTACAATATGTGTATAATTATGCATGCTACGCGCAGCACACGGTCTTGCCGAAAATACCTTATAAAAATAAATATGTAGATGAAGGCCGCTGGTGGATGTTATCCTCTTTGATTATAAACAATTCGACGGTAATATAAAACTAAAATACAAATTCTCCTAGAATAGGACGCTGACACGGTGTTCCCTCTGCCACTCCGCTTATACGGCCAAAGTGTCTTTGCAGAAGTGGTGGCCGCTCGAGAGGGGGAACATTACACAGCATATATCACAACGAGCGTTCGAGGTCGTACCATACAGGAAGGACATAAATAAACTATAATTGCAGCAACAGCATTTAATCCAGAAAAGAACAACTATTTATATTTGAAAATGCCTAAAATGACAACACCGCGGTATCTTCGTCCTGTCAATAGGTGCATGTTGCTGTGCAGTCGTCTTCATTCGAGCGGTGCAGTGTGGCTGTGCAGCTATGGTGACGTGTGATGGAAGCCGCCGGTAGAGAAAGGTTGTCGGCGCGCCGTCAGTCAGCGTAAGGGCGCATTAGCGTTGTTAGCAGTCTCCTGCCAGCTGCTTTGCTCAGTCGTCCGTCGTTGTATTGTCTACGACTCGTTCTACCGTAACTTCCGTCATCGCGTCACATGTCGTTTAATGTTCCTCCGCGATTCAATTTTTTCTCCTGACACAGTCATTTTATTTCTCGAAACATGTACCCTTTGCGAACTACTGGCTCGGTTATACACACAAAAATGCGTTGTTTCGTTTAGAACAAACAGTTACGTTATATTTGATCAGATCCAATCAAAATTCGGCTGACACACTCACGCACTCACACGCACACGCGCACACACGCACACACACACGCACACACGCACACACGCACACACGCACACACGCACACACGCACACACGCACACACGCACACACGCACACACGCACACACGCACACACGCACACAGAGTCCGAGTCCGCTATTGGCTTAGTCAATTGTAGAGGATGGTTAATCGCAGTTGAGGAAAGTGTCTCAGTTGGGGGGGGGGGGGGTTACTTTGACGATATCACCGTGATGATACTGTGTCTCGTCTCCTCTACCGAGTTTCTGGATACAGCGGCTGTGTGCATGGAGGGCGCAGTAGACACAGCGTGTCTCTGTCAGCGGAGGTCACGTTCATTTATTTCGTCTACGAACACAAATTTACGCAATACATCAGCGTCACAGGCGCAACACGCGTGTTTAAGAATTTGACGCGACCGAGCACGAATCGAGGTCGCTAATCAACATCACGTTTACTCGACCCGCGATAATAAATTAGTAAAACTAATGTATTCACGCTTCGCTGCGCAACATCATTTGGCGGATGAATATCGTTAATCAAAATGTTATGATGGCCCATTTTAACGGGGAAAAAACGCTGCGCAGTAATACACATATGCCATGTTTTATATTCGCGCCCTGAGTGAAATGTAGGTCATCGTAAGTGCGGCAAACATTGTTTTGCAAGAACACGCAAAGAACAAACACTTAATCGTTTATGGTTGAAACATATTTTAAAACATTACTAATTGAAACGGTCCTCGTCATGTTCACTCTAATGTGATATTGAACATATATATCAATAGGTCCACCACCGCCAGGCATATATTACTGCAAACAACTATTTGACAACATACACGCTGTGTTCACAACTGTTGTAGATGCTAGTAGGCCTGCACCTATTTCGGGAAGATATTGATTGGTGATTTTACTCGACGCTGTTAATGTAGAATCAAATCTGACTAATCAAGTTCGCTTCCTGTGAGATCTACAATAGAGCGGCCCTTCCCGACACTAATAGTCTTGTTTGTTGATATTTCCTCTCCATGCGCGGTCGTGGACTGGATAGAAAAGTGTAGGATTTACACGCGACTGGCCCGGTCGCGGGAAGAGACGGATTGCTAAGAATGTTTGCCCGTAGCTCGCTTTTGTTTCTGTTCGTAAATGTACGGAATATCTGGTATTAATTAAGTAGTACACCGTCTGATACATTGAACACTTACAAACAATGTTTGTATGTATCGACAAAGTGTAAGTCCAACTAAACAGACAGAGCTTTATGTATCTAATAATAATCGAACTGGCGCGTGTATGTATGCGTGTGTGTGTGTGTGTGTGTGTGTGTGTGCGTGCGTGCGTGCGTGCGTGCATACATGCATGCATGCATGTATGTATGTATGTATGTATGTATGTATGTATGTAAGTATGTATGTATGTTTGTATTTATGCATGTATGTATGTATGTATGGATGTATGTATATATGTATGTATGTATATATGTATGCATATATCTATGTACATGTGTACGTATATACGTCTGTACGTAAACTAAGTATGCACATATGTACGTGTGTATATATGCATGTGTGTATGTACGTACGTACGTATGCATGTATGTATGTATGTATGTATGTATGTATGTACGTATGTTTGTATACATATACGTATGTGCGTGTGTACATGTGTGCATATGTACGTGTGTAGGTATGTCAGTATGAATATATGTATGTATGTCTGTTTGTCTGTATGTACGTATGTATGTATTTATGTATGTATGTATGTATGTATGTATGTATGTATGTATGTATTTATGTATGTATGTATGTATGTACGCACGCACGCACGCACGTACGTATGTATGTATATATGTATATATGTATATAAGTATATATGTATACAAGGACTGTGCTAGGAGCCGGTCTCTACGAGGATTGTGTCAATAGGTTTCTACTAGGAATATGTCAGGAGTAGGTTTCTACGAGGACTATGTCAGGAGTAGGTCTCTACGAGGACTATGTCAGGAGTAGGTCTCTACGAGGACTTTGTCAGGAGTAGGTCTCTATGAGGACTATGTCAGGAGTAGGTCTCTATGAGGACTATGTCAGGAGTAGGTCTCTATGAGGACTGTGTCTGGAGTAGGTCTCTATGAAGACTGTGTCAGGGTCTCTACGAGGACTATGTCAGGAGTAGGTTTCTACGAGGACTATGTCAGCAGTCAGTCTCTATGAGGACTATGTCAGGAGTAGGTCTCTATGAGGACTGTGTCAGGAGTAGGTCTCTATGAGTACTATGTCAGCAGTCAGTCTCTATGAGGTCTATGTCAGGAGTAGGTCTATATGAGGACTGTGTCAGGAGTAGGTCTCTACAAAGACTATGTCAGCAGTCATTCTCTATGAGGACTATGTCAGGAGTAGGTCTCTATGAGGACTATGTCAGGAGTAGGTCTCTACGAAGACTTTGTCAGGAGTAGGTCTCTACGAGGACTATGTCAGGAGTATGTCTCTATGAGGACTATGTCAGGAGTAGGTCTCCATGAGGACTGTGTCTGGAGTATGTCTCTACGAGGACTATGTCAGGAGTAGGTCTCTACGAGGACTATGTCAGGAGTAGGTCTCTACGAGGACTGTGTCTGGAGTAGGTCTCTATGAAGACTGTGTCAGGGTCTCTACGAGGACTATGTCAAGAGTAGGTTTCTACGAGGACTATGTCAGCAGTCAGTCTCTATGAGGACTGTGTCAGTAGGTCTTTACGAGGACTTTGTTAGTAGGTCTCTATGAGGACTATGTCAGTAGGTCTCTACGAGGACTATGTTAGTAGGTCTCTATGATGAGTGTGTCAGTAGGTCTCGTTGAGGACTTTGTCTGTAGGTCTCTATGAGGACTGTGTCAGTAGGTCTCGATGATGACTTTATCAGTAGGTCTCTATGAGGACTGTGTCAGTAGGTCTCGATGAGGACTGTGTCAGTAGGTTTCTATGAGGACTGTGTCAGGAGTAGGTCTCTATGAGGACTGTGTCAGTAGGCCTCTATGAGGACTGTGTCAGTAGGTCTCTATGAGGACTGTTTCAGTAGGTTTCTATGAGGACTGTGTCAGTAGGTCTCGATGAAGACTGTGTCAGTAGTTCACTATAAGGACTATGTCAGGTGTAGATCTCTTTGAGGACTTTGCCAGTAGGTCTCTATGAGGACTGTGTCAGTAGGTCTCTATGAGGACTGTTTCAGTAGGTCTCTATGAGGACTGATTCAGTACGTCTCGAGGAGGACTGTGTCAGTAGGCCTCTATGAGGACTGTGTCAGTAGGTCTCGATGAGGACTGTGTCAGTAGGCCTCTATGAGGACTGTGTCAGTAGCTCTCTATGAGGCCTATGTCAGGTGTAGATCTCTTTGAGGACTTTGTCAGTAGGTCTCTATGAGGACTGTGTCAGTAGGTCTCGATGAGGGCTTTGTCTGTAGATCTCTATTAGGACTGTGTCAGTAGGTCTCGATGAGGTCTGTATTAGTAGCTCTCTATGAGGACTGTGTCAGTAGGTCACTATGAGGACTGTGTCAGCAGGTCTCTATGAGGACTGTGTCAGTAGGTCTTTATGAGGACTTTGTTAGTAGGTCTCTATGAGGACTATGTTAGTAGGTCTCTATGGGGACTGTGTCAGTAGGTCTCGTTGAGGACTTTGTCAGAAGGTCTCTGTGAGGACTGTGTCAGTAGGTCTCTATGAGGACTGTGTCAGTAGATCTCTATGAGGACTGTGTCAGGAGTAGGTCTCTATGAGGACTGTGTCAGTAGGTCTCTATGATGACTTTGTCAGTAAGTCTCTATGAGGACTTTGTCAGTAGGTCTCTACGAGGACTGTGTCAGTAGGTCTCGATGAGGACTCTGTCAGTAGGTCTCTGTGAGGGCTGTGTAAGTAAGTCTCTATGGGGACTATGTCAGGAGTAGGTTTCTACGAGGACTATGTCAGGAGTAGGTTTCTACGAGGAATATGTCAGGAGTCGGTCTCTATGAGGTCTATGTCAGTAGTAGGTTTCTACGAGGACTATGTCAGGAGTAGGTCTCTATGAGGACTATGTCAGGAGTAGGTCTCTACGAGGACTATGTCAGTAGTAGATCTCTACGAGGACTGTGTCAGGAGTAGCTCTCTACGAGGACTATGTCAGGAGTAGGTCTCTATGAGGACTATGTCAGGAGTAGGTCTCTACGAGGACTATGTCAGTAGTAGATCTCTACGAGGACTGTGTCAGGAGTAGCTCTCTACGAGGACTATGTCAGGAGTAGGTCTCTACGAGGACTATGTCAAGAGTTGGTCTCTACGAGGACTATGTCAGGAGTAGGTCTCTACGAGGACTATGTCAGGAGTAGGTCTCTACGAGGACTGTGTCTGGAGTAGGTCTCTATGAAGACTGTGTCAGGGTCTCTACGACGACTATGTCAGGAGTAGGTTTCTACGAGGACTATGTCAGGAGTAGGTCTCTATGAGGACTGTGTCAGGGGTAGGTCTCTACGAGGACTATGTCAGGAGTAGGTCTCTATGAGCACTATGTCAGGAGTAGGTATCTACGAGGACTATGTCAGGAGTCGGTCTCTACGAGGACTATGTCAGGAGTAGCTCTCTACGAGGACTATGTCAGGAGTAGGTCTCTACGAGGACTATGTCAGGAGTAGGTCTCTACGGGGACTGTGTCAGGAGTAGCTCTCTACGAGGACTATGTCAGGAGTCGGTCTCTAAGAGGACTATGTCAGGAGTGGGTCTCTACGAGGACTATGTCAGGAGTCGGTCTCTACGAGGACTGTGTCAGAAGTAAGTTTCTACGAGGACTATGTCAGGAGTAGGTCTCTAAGAGGACTAGGTCAGGAGTAGGTTTCTACGAGGACTATGTCAGGAGTAGGTTTCTACGAGGACTATGTCAGGAGTCGGTCTCTACGAGGACTATGTCAGGAGTAGGTCTCTACGAGGACTATGTCAGTAGTCGGTCTCTACGAGGACTATGTCAGGAGTAGGCCTCTACGAGGGCTGTGTCAGGAGTAGGTCTCTACGAGGACTATATAAGGAGTAGTTTTCTACGAGTACTATGTCAAGAGTCGGTCTCTACGATGACTATGTCAGGAGAAGGTCTCTAATAGGACTATGTCAGGAGTAGGTTTCTACGAGGACTATGTCAGGAGTAGGTCTTTACGAAGACTATGTCAGGAGTAGGTCTCTACGAGGACTTTGTTAGGAGTAGGTCTCTATGAAGACTATGTCAGGAGTAGGTCTCTACGAGGACTTTGTTAGGAGTAGGTCTCTATGAGGACTACTTTAAGTGTAGATCTCTTTGAGGACTTTGCCAGTAGGTCTCTATGAGGACTGTGTCAGTAGGTCTCGATGAGGACTTTGTCAGTAGGTCTCTATGAGGACTGTGTCAGTAGGTCTCGATGAGGACTGTGTTAATAGGTCTCTACGAGGACTTTGTTAGTAGGTATCTATAAGGAATGTGTCAGTAGGTCTCGTTGAGGATATTGTCAGTAGGTCTCTGTGAGGACTGTATCAGTAGGTATCGATATGGACTGTGTCAGTATGTCTCGATGAGGATTGTGTCAGTAGGTCTCTATGAGGACTGTGTCAGTAGATCTCTATGAGGACTGTATCAGTACGTATCTATGAGGACTGTGTCAGGTGTAGATCTCTTTGAGGACTTTGTCAGTAGGTCTCTATGAGGACTGTGTCAGTAGGTCTCTATGAGGACTGTGTCAGTAGGTTTCGATGAGGATTGTGTCAGTAGGTCTCTATGAGGACTGTGTCAGTAGATCTCTATGAGGACTGTATCAGTACGTATCTATGAGGACTTTGTCAGTAGGTCTCGATGAGTACTTTGTTAGGAGTATTTTTCTATGAGGACTGTGTCAGTAGGTCTCTATGAGGACTGTGTCAGTAGGTCTCTATGAGGACTGAGTCAGTAGGTCTCGAGGAGGACTGTGTCAGTAGGCTTCTATGAGGTATATGTCAGGAGTAGGTCTCTATGAAGCCTGTGTCAGTAGGTCTCTATGAGGACTGTGTCAGTAGGTCTCGATGAGGACTGTGTCCGTAGCTCTCTATGAGGCCTATGTCAGGTGTAGATCTCTTTGAGGACTTTGTCAGTAGGTCTCTATGAGGACTGTGTCAGTATGTCTCGATGAGGGCTTTGTCTGTAGGTCTCTATGAGGACTGTTTCAGTAGGTTTCGATGAGGTCTGTGTTAGTAGGTCTCTATGAGGACTGTGTCAGTAGGTCTCTATGAGGACTGTGTCAGCAGGTCTCTATGAGGACTGTGTCAGTAGGTCTTTACGAGGACTTTGTTAGTAGGTCTCTATGAGGACTATGTCAGTAGGTCTCTACGAGGACTATGTTAGTAGGTCTCTATGAGGACTGTGTCAGTAGGTCTCGTTGAGGACTGTGTCAGTAGGTCTCGATGAGGACTGTGTCAGTAGGTCTCTATGAGGACTGTGTCAGTAGATCTCTATGAGGACTGTGTCAGTAGGTCTCTATGAGGACTTTGTCAGTAGGTCTCTATGAGGACTGTGTCAGTAGGTCTCGATGAGGACTCTGTCAGTAGGTCTCTATGAGGACTGTGTCAGTAAGTCTCTATGAGGACTATGTCAGGAGTAAGTTTCTATGAAGACTTTGTCAGTAGGTCTCTATGAGGAGTGTGTCAGTAGGTCTCTATGAGGAGTGTGTCAGTAGGTCTCGTTGAGGAATCTGTCAGTAGGTCTCTATGAGGACTTTGTCAGTAGGTCTCTATGAGGACTTTGTCAGTAGGTATCTATGAGGACTGTGTCAGTAGGTATCGATGAGCACTCTGTCAGTAGGTCTCTATGAGGACTGTGTCAGTAAGTCTCTATGAGGACTATGTCAGGAGTAGGTTTCTATGAGGACTTTGTCAGTAGGTCTATATGAGGAGTATGTCGCCGACCGGATCATAGTGAACGTCACGTGAGCGTCAACTGTCAACACATCAACATGTCAGGCCAGGCCGTAACTCGATTGGTCAATGCGATGTCGTCGCTCGACGCGCCAATCAACTTAATTAAACCCTTACAAAGCCACGGGCCACGCGGGAGACAACCCGAACGACGAAAACGACAAACCGGTGTCGCGCGTAAATATGTCTCCCAGTAAATCAATGGCGATTAACGCATCTGCGTAATGGGATTTATTTGCCCAGGACAGCGACCCGGCGTGAGGCGTAGTGTGTGTACATAACAGAGATTGCAAATAAAACATCAGGGCGATGACGTGAAATAGTTGACAGTGATTATTTAATTCTGAAATTAATAACTTAAATTGCGCAGGTCAATGTAATATCTCAAGCCGAATTAAAGATATGGTAGAGTTACAGAATAACCATAAAACAACTATTTATATGAACCACAAATAATAAGACATGTCATAAATTATTATAAGTTTGCCATGTTACGAACAAGTAGCAATATACGTGTCAAGTCGTGCTCTAGCAACGAATGAATGATTTTCGACGATGATGACTACGACGACGACGACGACGGCGACGGCGACGACGACAAGGTGGCTCTTCCAACGATTCATTTCCCTCTCGCGTGTACAGTTGTATGTTACGAATTGCACACAACACGCACACATCACAAGATAAACACGTGCTTGGTGCTGATAGCCCGGCACTCGGTCTGGGATCTCCCACGTCACTCCAGGGACTGTGGAAATAGCGTAAACATCCTTATCTGCCGCCGAGTGGACACAGAGTTTAAGTGTAATACAGGTCTTGTCGCTATCTCCGCTCGCCCGGTCCATTGCTGGCGACAAGCGCCTCTAGCGGCATATATAATACGCAGGGCTGGGTGACATGGCGCATACAGTGAGAGAGCGAGGGGGGTGGAGGGAGGGAGAGAGAGAGATAGGGAGGGAGGGAGAGAGAGAGAGTGGGTGTAGGGAGGGAGGGATGGAGGGAGGGAGGGAGGGAGGGAGGGAGGGGGGAAGAAGGGAGGGAGGGAGGGAGGGAGGGAGGGAGGGAGGGAGGGAGGGAGGGAGGGAGGGAGGGAGGGAGGGAGGGAGGGAGGGAGGGAGGGAGGGAGGGAGGGAGGGAGAGATAGATAGCTAAAATAGATAGATAGAGGGAGGGATGGAGGGAGGGAGGGAGGGAGGGGGGAAGAAGGGAGGGAGGGAGGGAGGGAGGGAGGGAGGGAGGGAGGGAGGGAGGGAGGGAGGGAGGGAGAGAGAGAGAGAGAGAGAGAGAGAGAGAGAGAGAGAGAGAGAGAGAGAGAGAGAGACAGACAGACAGACAGACAGACAGACAGACAGACAGACAGTCAGACAGACAGACAGACAGACAGACAGAGACAGAGAGACAGAGAGACAGAGAGACATACATACAGACAGACAGACAGACAGGCATACCAATGTCAGTCATTCAGTCGGTCATGCAGGTGGGCATCACTAAATAAATCAAATGCGATAGCTTATTTTTCAAGTACGCACTCGCTTTGGCTTCAGCATAATTGGATGTCATATAGAATTGAACTGTTTGCAGCGATTGTATGATTATATTGATCTTTGTAAAAACTACAGCTCCGTGGTGTCTTTCAGTAGCATTCCAAAGAGTTTTTATGTTTACGAGCATCAATAGTACCTAGCGAATGTCTGTTTTGACCGTCACTACAATCTACCGAATGTCTATATGTCGAGCACCCATGTCTATATGTCGAGCACCCATGCTATGTAGAGAGTCTGTTTTCGTTTTGGCCGTCAACACAATCTACGAATTTTATGTTTTGAGCATCAATGCAATCTACATAAGGTCTTTGTTCTTGAGCATTAAAACAATTGATAAAATAATAAATGCTACTACTACTACCACCACCACCACTACTGCTACTACTACTACTAATATTACTATTATTATTTTTATAATTATTATTAGTAGTAGTAGTAATATATTTATAATCGAGCTTGCGTATATATGCGTGTAGGTTTCCGTTTCCTCTTAGACGGCTTGAAACTCGTGCGCCAAACTTTCAGGGATTAATCTGCGATCCTTAGAATAGAACGTAATAGAACATATTAACAAAATACGCCATCTATGTCACGATTCTCACATTGTACGGGGTAAATCAGTTGTTCGGAACGTAAAACGTAATGTGTGCGAGTAAGAAAAACGTAACTGGACAATAGGACGAACCACGCGTGCGCGGCAAATACTTCGGGAAAACGGCCCCTGCGTCATAGACTTCGTAACTTGAAGTAGACGTTGATACTAAAATGCTTATGTCTGCTCCCGCCAACAGCACAACAATACGAATATTATTTTAAAATTGTACACTACTACGACTAGGGCCTATCGATGGACATGGACTTCACATTGTCTCCGACCTTCGTCATTTTGAACAAACAACGAGTATCTGCGAGCGCGTTATCATGTTTATGGAACGATGCTGTGTGTTTTGTAACATTTTGGTAAATATTGCTATCAAGACATTCAACTACCAAGGAACTACCAAGGAACTACCAAGGAACTACCAAGGCTTCCGTCAGTTGACGGGCTTTTTCACTAGTGTTAATAATGATACGTTCTTATATAGCGCAATATCCAGTCCTTCGCATTACCCAAAGCGCCTTACACTTTACTCAATCGAACACAATCGCGACTTTTCTGGGAAGCACGCAGCCACGCTGCAGCTACTGCGCGAAGATTATTCGTACACAAATATCCACCACTGTCTATAGCCAGGTATTTGTTTATACAGCTGAGTGAACTGAAGATATACTGAATGTCCATGTTTTTAGTATCAATACAATCTACCGAGTGTCTATGTTTTAAGGCATCAATGCAATGCACGTCGATGATTTCCTAAAGCGTTCAGTCTACAACGCTATGGTGACATTGTTTTATCGCGCCGCAAGGCAGTCTACTGCTCATTCACAAGATGGCGCCACTGAGTATCACTGGCTGCATGTATGATGAGAGTGTGTCGTTGTTCACTCCACTGGAGCGTAACGCGTACACATGTCATAGTTTGGACCATGTATGTGTACAAATACATCATTACATAATATCTGGTATATGTTGTCTCTGTGGAATATACAATACACATGTTACATGTTGGTCCTCTAGACCCCAGTTTGTGAAACTTTGTAAAAAGCTATGTAAAACTCGCTGTTATCAGCCGATGTCTAAAACCTACTCTCACCGGGACAGACCGTTCCCATGGCCAGAGACAGGTTGTTCCCATCGTCTGTCCCAACCCGATCCCGTCCGTGTGCTTCCTAGTCTGTTTACTACGAGTCGTCGTGGCATCTCGTCGACGTCTATGGCATTCCTCGAAGGCCTGACGGACGGCTACAGCTGTCGGCCGCTCTCACCCCGTTCATGCTGCCAGCCACGAGCCCCCGCACTGACGCATCGCTATGCGGCGTGCGGCGGACGGAAGACAGCGTCGGCGGTGTCGGGTCCTTGTCCCTCGGCAGGCGAACTATGCAGATTCGCTGAAATGTTGTTTAGGTTTCGTCGGTTCGTGGTTCATGGTTCGTGGTTCGAGGAAATTAGTCATAGTTAGTTATATCACGTGTCCTTTTATTCGGGATCTCAGTAAGCGCTCGGAGCGTAGTTTGGATGTGGTGCTATTACGTACTTCCAGATAGTAGATGTGGTGCTATTAGGTACTACCAGATAGTAGGTGTGGTGCTATTAGCTACTACCAGATAGTAGATGTGGTGCTATTAGCTACTACCAGATAGTAGATGTGGTGCTATTAGCTACTACCAGATAGTAGATGTGGTGCTATTAGCTACTACCAGATAGTAGATGTGGTGCTATTAGCTACTACCAGATAGTAGATGTGGTGCTATTAGCTACTACCAGATAGTAGATGTGGAAAACGGAAAAGTGGCACTTAATGTTGTAGCTATTTAGCTTTTTACAGACAAGCCAAATTAGCCAAGTTGTCTGCTGTGCCAGACGATGTGATCATACAAATAACTTGTTGCACAATTCTTGCAATTTAAAATTCAAGGATATATAATATAGTTGAGCAAAACACTATTTCATTTATGTTCGACGCATATCATAATGCTATACCAAACGACCTTTATGAGTTATTTGTAAAGAGCACACCGGCATACTCTACAGGTAAAACACGTCAGTTTATGAAAGGAAGTGTGCGTACAGACATGTGCATCATTGATCTGTGTCTGTCTGATTATATTTTTATTTAGTTAATATATAGCCATATACTGTGTAAAATGTGTTGGACGATTTGGGGTAGAACATTATAAGTTTACAACTTCATATCTACTCTTTTTCAAACAATATATCGTTTCTCATTTGTTATCACATTATGTACAATATATTTCGTATATTGTACGCACGATTTAATTTTGATTGGTTATTTTGAAAGATTATTTGTCTAAAATTGCTTTGTTCTTAGTATACAATGTACTATGTTTGAAATAAATTGATTGATTTATTGCTTTAGGTTTTCTGTGGTCAGGTTGGTGTAGACGGAAGTAACAGTGTAGACGGAAGTGACGTATGCCATAAAGCGCAACGGAAGGCGCACTATTAAGGTCACCATTGCGTCTGGGCAACGGTGGCCTGTATAGCGAGGTGACCGTATTATTGGTACTAATTTCTTTTACCTTACTGTCACAAAAACAATTTGGGACTGTCCCAGGGTAACCTTATTTGCGAGGTGGCTGTATAACAGGAGTGACCGTAAAGCGAATGTCTACTGTATATCTACTTGTGATTGTCCAGTCTCTTCACCTTCATTTGACGCTAGTCCGAGCTCGGACTTTCACAGAAGTTTGACGCAATATAAATCTTAGCGCTGTAGGTGAAGAGACATTGATATAACTATTGTTAGCAGGTATTTGTTATACCGTGCTGCATTCGCAGACCCGCTGTGTCTCGGCAAACATGCATCATGTGGCGCCGTCTAGCGTGGTATGTAGCATACATTTGTGTAACAACGTAACAAATCGTAAGAGTTCAAGACATACACACCACCATCCTCAGTCAGAATCGTGATTGGAAATTTGTATGTTTGTGCGTACATATGCATGCGTATATGTATGTATGTATGTATGTATGTATGTATGTATGTATGTATGTATGTATGTATGTATGTATGTATGTCTGTGTGTGTGTGTGTGTGTGTGTGTGTGTGTGTGTGTGTGTGTGTGTGTGTGTGTGTGTGTGTGTGTGTGTGTGTGTGTGTGTGTGTGTGTGTGTGTGTGTGTGTGTGTGTGTGTGTGTGTGTGTATGTATGTATGTATGTATGTATGTGCGTATGTACATATGTTTGTGCTTGTATGTGTATGTGTATTTGTATGTATGCATGTATTATTGTGTGTGTATGTATGTGTGTGTATGTGTTAATGTGTGTATGTGCGTATATTTGTACGTGTGTATATATGTATATGTGTATATGTGTTTGTGTGTATGAGTGTAGACCTATGTGTATAGCTTCCTTGATCAACTGCGCTGTATTGACCTACTACTACCACGCGTGCCCTCTGTTTTGGCCAAGTAATGCGCACAGTTTTGTTCTTTACGTTTCAATTAGTGCGCCTTGAATTTGTGTTGTGCCAAATTTCGCTGCATTGTGCAGATGTTTCTCTTAACTGCCAACCCTAATTCTTGAGAGCTTATTGTAACAGGAAACACAAATATGATTCTGAAAGACCTAAGTATGATTCATTATCCGTACCATCCTATGTGACAATAAATGAGAACTACAAGCTACAGAAAAATACCCAAGAGAGATAATATAATCACGGTATCAATAATGTATAGACAATAATATTATGTTCTGTGTTGTCCATTTGTGTTCTGCATTATCGATTACATTTTATGATATTGATCGTTTGTTTTCGGAAGGGAATGCAATTTTTGGCACTTGACACGTCTGCTATTGTTCACTTCAATTTGAACACCAAAATTATTTTTCATAACAGTAAACCAACTGAAAGAGAAGTGCCGAGAATATAATATCCCGCTCTGCACCGCTTTCGTCGACTACGAGAAAGCTTTCGACTCG
Organism: Escarpia spicata; assembly: GCA_963995525.1. Lineage (NCBI taxonomy): Eukaryota > Metazoa > Annelida > Polychaeta > Sabellida > Siboglinidae > Escarpia > Escarpia spicata. Next base: position 53,118,478 of record OZ023216.1, on the reverse strand, counting down.
CTGCAAACTCAAGCAATACTGACCTCCCTTCAAGAACAGGGGATAGAAGATGTGTACATCGATTTCCTGAAAGACATCTACACTATCAGCTCGGTGACAGTCCACCTACACAAAAAGAGCAACAAGATCAACATTAAAAGAGGAGTACGACAGGGTGACACCATATCGCCCAAGCAGTTTACCGCTGGAAAGCATACTCCGAAGACTGACCTGGGAAACCAGAGGCTTTAGGATAGACGGAGGATATCTCAGCCATCTTCGCTTCGCCGACGACATACTCATATGCGCTGCTACGCTGCAAGAACTACAAAGCATGCTGCAGGAGCTAGATGATGAAAGTAAAAAACAAGGTTTGAAGATAGACATCTCGAAGAAA
>OZ023216.1:53093102-53113102 GCA_963995525.1 Escarpia spicata | reverse complement strand
GTACTGCCATTGTTGTTATACCGAACATGACGATGTCTGTGGTGGCGATGTCTAATCACATTACACAAAGAGACGTAGCATGTCGTAGGTAAATGAACACTAAAATGTCGCACGTATTTCACATTGAAAATATCATCAATTAATTTCATATAATAAATCAACCAACTTTAGTTTTAAAATAATAGCAACAGCAATTTACAAATCGTAACATTTGGTAGCAACAGGGAGTAGAACTGTTATTTAATATCACGAGATCGTTTTAAAAATAGTGTGCATATTATAATCGCAGGTATTTTTTTATTTATATTCCTATTAAACATAGAGAAAACAAGTCAGGAGTCATTAATAAATCAAGTACGGGACAAGAGTATACAGGGTGTTGGAAGGAGAGGCGGTCGACCAATAAATCAAGTACGGGACAAGAGTATACAGGGTGTTGGAAGGAGAGGCGGTCGACCAATAAATCAAGTACGGGACAAAAGTATGCAGGGTGTTGGAAGGAAAGGCGGTCGACCAATAAATCAAGTACGGGACAAGAGTATACAGGGTGTTAGGAGGAGAGGCGGTCGACCAATAAATCAAGTACGGGACAAGAGTATACAGGGTGTTGGAAGGAGAGGCGGTCGACCAATAAATCAAGTACGGGACAAGAGTATGCAGGGTGTTGGAAGGAGAGGCGGTCGACCAATAAATTAAGTACGGGACAAGAGTATACAGAGTGTTGGAAGGAGAGGCGGTCGACCAATAAATCAAGAACGGGACAAGAGTATACAGGGTGTTGGAAGGAGAGGCGGTCGACCAATAAATCAAGTACGGGACAAGAGTATGCAGGGTGTTGGAAGGAGAGGCGGTCGACCGATAAATTAAGTACGGGACAAGAGTATACAGGGTGTTAGAAGGAGAGGCGGTCGACCAATAAATCAAGTACGGGACAAGAGGATACAGGATGTTGGAAGGAGAGGCGGTCGACCAATAAATCAAGTACGGTACAAGAGTATACAGAGTGTTAGAAGGAGAGGCGGTCGACCAATACATCAAGTACGGGACAAGAGTATGCAGGGTGTTGGAAGGAGAGGCGGTCGACCAATAAATTAAGTACGGGACAAGAGTATATAGGGTGTTAGAAGGAAAGGCGGTCGACCAATAAATCAAGTACGGGACAAGAGTATACAGGGTGTTAGGAGCATGCAGAGACAGTGGTGTGAGACAACTCAAATGACTTGGGTGAATAGTCTGTATAGTTGGAGAGAGAGAGAGAGAGAGAGAGAGAGAGAGAGAGAGAGAGAGGGAGAGGGAGAGGGAGAGGGAGAGGGAGAGGGAGAGAGAGAGAGAGAGAGAGAGAGAGAGAGAGAGAGAGAGAGAGAGAGAGAGAGAGAGAGAGAGAGAGAGAGAGGGAGGAGAGAGAGGGAGAGAGAGAGAGAGAGAGAGAGAGAGAGAGAGAGAGAGAGAGAGAGAGAGAGAGAGAGAGAGAGAGAGAGAGAGAGAGAGAGAGAGAGAGAGAGAGAGAGAGAGAGAGAGAGAGAGAGAGAGAGAGAGAGAGAGAGAGAGAGAGAGAGAGAGAGAGAGAGAGAGAGAGAGAGAGAGAGAGAGAGAGAGAGAGAGAGAGAGAGAGAGAGAGATAGGCAGAAGATATTGGTAGGTGAAGTGACGTCGAGGGGTGGAACATACCACGTGACGTCGCTCCCACAGTGCGTGGCAGCAATGGGAAAAAGAAGGCTTTTCCTGTCAAACACAGTCCGTTATGACAGCTGTTGTTTCTCCCGCCTCCCTTCGTGTTATCACGCCTTATGCACAACGACATCTTCATGTTTACAGGACGCGATAACACAATTCAAAAGGTTGGATTGTCAGCGTTCGTAAAAAAATCTTGTGTAAGTACTAAGAGGAGCGTGCGGTGATCGCGTGCATGCATGCGCGCTCTGTGTTGCTCCAGTAACCGTGGCTGGGCGACAACCGAACTCGGTCGGTGACTTCGAGCGATCGTAGCACCGAACAAGCGACCACTGTCTGGAGTGTGACGCGGTGATTCGCGAGATCGAGTCGTCGAACTCTTGCGCTTCGTTGCATCTGAGCCATTTTTGGACACCGCTGAGCCATGTGTCACGTAGGCACTGGTCAGCGAAACGGACACGTCTGAATATGGAAAACTCATGTAGAGGATTCCCACTAGACGTACGCAGTGTCATAATGGTCTTTACGTATAAGGCCACGTGATTAACCATATGTCTGGGTGTGTCTTTAGGAATGGCTTAGCCGTAGTGGTCAGTCGGTCTTCTTGGCGGCGTCCGTGCATCTCGTTGTGTCGTGAGTGCATGGCTATGTTATGGAGCCTCGTTGTGGAGTCGAGCTACCAGCGATGACATCGCAGTGTGTCTAGGCTGGTCAGGCCAACCAAGCCCAGTCACATGGTGCAGTCAACTCCCGTGCGGGTGAACAGGATGTCCGAATGTGTTCTGCAACCGTTGGACAGTTTATGAAACCGTTTCACAAAACCTCTCAACAGATTTTCTCTCAACAGACCTCGGAACTCAGAACTCAAAACCAATTTATTTGACTTATAAAAACGATAGATATATAATGAATAACGTTTGTAATAGACAAGGTCGGGAGATTCCCATTAAGATATATAATATCGCTAGCACAGGAGCCCCCCTTAAATATAAACAACAACACTTACATGACACAAATCAGAATAGCATATGACTTGTTTTATAGTTGGTAATTACTCAATGTATCAACATGCATACATAATACAAAGACTGATTAAATCATGTACTCGTGTACACATTGACGTACATATGGATACGTACGTATATATTTCAATACGTATTACAATTAAAGTAATTATGAATACGACAACTGGATTCATAATTTAAAATGTTTGTTGAAAAACCATATAGACTGTGGGTGTAATTTTTTTAATGATAATACTTGGTGTTTTGTTAACTGTCTCTACTATGTTGTGCCTAGTGCATTTTTTTTGCAAATTCATGTTTGAATCTGGACATATACAGGTTATGTCTTTCACGTGTGCAGTGCTGATGAATATCATAGATGTGTGTTTAAAAAAACATAGAAGTAGTAGGGTAAAAGATTGTTAATTAATTTACAGTAAAATTTTAGTTGTTGGCTTTTATAAATGTCATCCAACTTTAGCAACTGAAGTCTTTAAAAAAAGAATAGGACTTGTGTGAGCATTGTATTTACTTAAGGATATTAGTTGTATTGTTTTTTTCTGTAATTCGATTAGCCTGATGACCCCATAAAAATATGCCATAATTAATATGAGGGAGAATAAGAGCATTGTACATAATATATAATGTATTAGGTGGTAAAAAGTGTTTAAGTTTATTTAGCAAGCCTATTGTTTTATATATTTTATTTGCTATTTTGTTTGCATGACTCTGCCAGTTGAAATGGTTATTTATTGTGATGCCTACAAAAATTGATATCATTTACACTTTCAATGTTTGCCCCATCTATTTGTAAAACAGGGTATTCTACTTTCTTTTGAGGCATATGAAAAATCATGAATTTAGTCTTTTAGGCATTTAGAGACAGTTTATTAGCTTTCAAACAATTGCTAATCTTTGTTAGTTCTTTATTAATATTTTCACTAGTAGGCCTTCTGAATCGTTAAATGTATTTAGTGTACGTACTAGTAAGGGTGGCGTCGTCAGCATACGCTATGAACTTGAAAAGGTCACTGGAAAGTGCTATATAATTTATATATGTAATAAATAAGAGCGACCCTAAAATTGAACCTCGAGGGAAACCAGTGTTGACGACTATTTCCTTAGACATAACATTTTCAATTTCTACGTGCTGCTTACGATTTTGTAAATAACTCTTACAAAGGTCCAGAGCCTTGTCATTTAATCCATAGTAATTTAACTTCTGTACCAATATATTGTGATCAATTGTGTTACATGCTTTTGATAAATCAAGGTATATATATATCTCCTCAATAGACCCTCTCATTAGACTCTTCTCAATTTACCCTTTTTGATAAACCCTCTCCACAGACCATCTTACCGGATCCATCAAGAGGACCCCTGCTACCTCATCACGATCTCCTATCTGAGGTCAATGGAGCCCCAAGATAAATTCCTCTCATATTGCGCAGCTAAATGTGACGTCGTTAGAAACAGTAGCATTAATGCTGTAAAACGGACGTTGCCACCGATAACTGACCAGCCATGGCCCGGCCAGTCGCCGCATTCCGAGATATCAGCTCGCAATTACTGCCGACAAGCAGATACAACGATGCGTGAAAGACGTCGGCGTCACGCTGATGGGCACCGGCCGCCTGAATTGAGGGCCGTCTACTCGCTGCGAGCAAGAACCAGGGCGGACACTGCACACCGCCCGACGGCTGGGTAGGACTGAGTAACAACCAACGGCGCTAAACCAACTTGTTCCACCCTCTCCATCGTGGTAGCCGCAACTCCCTTGCCGTCACTTCCTGCACTTCGAGGCTATATTTGGCGGAGATAGAACGTTGAAATTGGTGGTGTATCAAAGTTCAAAAGCAAGTGGAATTACTGATTGATAAGTATTATTCTTGCCTTAATATCATTCATAAAGTAGCAGTAAACATATATTGAGTAGCAGTTGTGCTTAAAGTTAGTTAGATAAAGTATTTTAGGACACTTTAGTCTAGTGAGTGATAATAGGGTACGTTAGCTTACGGCTACGATAAGTTTGTAAACAAGATTTAACAAACCTCGTTATGTGGTAGAATATATAGGTGATAAAGTAACAACCATAAACTACCTACATAAGATAATATCTGTGTAAGTCAGTACCTGCTAGACATTTTGATAAGGTAGCTTTGTTGTTAAAATTAAGCATTTGCGATAATCGGGCGAACTAAGTTTATGTAGCTAGTGTCTCTCTTATTCGCTAGGGCGCTGTATAACCTAAATAAATAAGGCAGTCTAGCGTACGCAACCTTACGAAAAGTGTAACATTTGTGCACAGAAAACAGTCTTCTTAAAGACTACATAGACAGTGAATGGTGTAAACACAGTTGACAAAACTATTTTAAATAGCTAATTAGATTATTATTATTAAATAAATTCTGATATGGCGCCTTGCAAGCGGCAAGTCAAGGCAAAGAGACACTTGGTGTGCGACGACTGCCACAGTTGGATAGATTTTGCCTTATCCGGCTGTACGAAGTCATGGACAGAAACCAAGGAAGAGGGATTCACCTTTCAGTGCGTGGGGTGTTGGAAGGTGAAATGTCTGGAGAAAGAGGTAGCTAGGTTGGTAGATATTGTGAAGGGGATGGAGATGAGAATCAGCAAGAAGACAGACGGAATGGAGAGAGACGACAGGGATAAAGTTGGGAATACTGTGAAACTGAAGGAGCAGAGTAGTGGCAACAAGACCGAGGAAAGGAGACTGAGAGGAGGGAAGGTGATCGGAGGGGAAGAAAGTGGAGGATCGACGGCAGGAAATGTGACAGGTGTGAAGGTGGCAGGAGAGAAAGTGACCGTAGAGAAAGAGGTAGGAGGGAAAAGGAGACGGGAGAGGAGAGAAGGAAATGCAATGGGAGGAAAGATGACGGGAAGAAAGGAAGTGAGAGTACATGTGACAGAAGAGAAGTCGGGAGGGACGATGACAGGAAGAAAGGTGACAAGAGAAACAGCGTCAGGAAAGAATGGAACGGACGAGATTGTGACGGGAGAGCAGAAGACAGGGGAACAAGATTACAACCAGACAGATGCAAACCGTAGAAAGAGCTACACTGAGGCAGTGATTGAGGGGGCAATGAGGAAAGAGAGGGTGTTTATGGGCGATTCGATTATGAGAAAGACAGATAAGACTCTAACCGAGGGGAGGACGTCGTTGTTTGTCTACCGGGGGCTAGGATAGAACATGTAACTGAAAGGGTAGAGAAGGTACTGGGGCATGGCAAGGGAGGGTCTATACTAGTACATGTAGGGACAAATAACGCAGAGAGGGAGGGAACAACTGGGATAGTTCAGAAGTACAGACAGTTAGTGAAGAAGTTAAAGAAGACAAGAGTAGAACAGATTATCCTCTCAGGAATTTTGCCAGTAATGGGAGGAAGGGGGCCGACATATAGAAACTGCAAGAGGATGGCGATCAACGCATTAGTTGAGCAGATGTGTAAAGAAGAGGGGGTGGGATTCGTAGATTTATGGGGATACTTTGTTGGGAGGGAAGATATGTACATGAGAGATGGCCTACATCTAAGTGGAAAGGGGGCAGCAGTTTTCTCAGAGAACTTGCTGCAATCTGTTGACAGTGGGACAGGCTGCATCTATTTAAACTAGATTCGCAGGGGGGATTCACAGAGAAGCCTGAAACTGGAGGCATAGATAAAGACAGCAGAAATAAATCGGCAAAGAACAGCCTGGAAAACTGTTCTGAATCAGGATATAAATGCATTTGTTTAAATGCAAGGAGCATAGTAAACAAAAGAAGTGAACTAAACATTATGGTAGAAGATATTGACCCTCACATAATAGGTATAACCGAATCGTGGGCCACCACTGACATATCAGATGCCGAATTGGGACTAACAGGATATGTAATGTTTAGGAAAGATAGAATAGGAAGAAAGGGAGGTGGAGTTATTTTATATATTAAAGAATCTATCCAGGCTTATGAAATAAAATTAGAAAGAGAAGCAGATTGCGAAGAAGCTGTTTGGTGTAACATAGTTACAGGAAACTCAACGTTAACAGTTGGGTTAGTTTATCGAAGTCCAAACATAAGCATAGAAGAGAATGAAAAAATACAAAACGCTATAAGGGAAGTAAGCAAACGGAACTGTATTATTATGGGGGACTTTAACCATGGGCATATACAATGGAAATCTCTACAGAGTATGGGGAGTGAGGACCACAAGTTTTTAGTTTTAGTACAAGATAGTTTCCTTTCTCAACATGTGCTAGAACCAACCAGGGGAGAGAATGTGTTAGACTTAGTTTTGTCCTCACAGAAAGAATTAGTTGACAATGTCAAGATATGTGAGCCACTGGGTAGTAGTGATCACAACCAGATACATTTTACCATCAAAGTAAAATCAGAAAGGAATAGTAAAAAGCAGTATAGGAGAAATTTCCACAAAGGAAGGTATAAGGACATGAGGAAATATTTAGCAAAGATAGACTGGAATAACACACTGAAGAATAAGACAGCAACCGAATGCTGGAATATCTTAAATAGTGAAATTAAGTGCATAGTCGATAAATTTGTACCTTTCAAAAAACAAGGGAAACGGTCTAAAAAGAAACACTTATCGAAAGAAGTCATTAGAAAAATTAAGTATAAACAAATGATGTGGAAGTCATATAGATGTACTGGAAATGATGAAGACTACAACATTTATAAAGAAGCACTTAATCAAGCTACAGCTGAAATTAGAAATTCAAAGAGAAGCTATGACAAAAAATTTGCTAGTAATATAAAACATGACAGTAAGAGTTTTTATGCGTATATTCGAAGCAAACAGAAAGTTCAGGATAAGGTCGGTCCTCTAGAAGATAGTGCTGGAAATACAATATCAGAGGGATTCTTAATGGCAGAAGACCTGAATGAGTATTTTAGTTCAGTGTTTACCAGGGAAGATATTAGTTCACTGCCAGTACCAGAGGCTAAGTTCAAGGGGGCAGATTCAGACTATTTAGGACAGTTAGTTGTAACCTCGGAAATGGTAGCTAAGAAAATAAGGGCTATGAAGGATAATAAATCACCTGGAGTGGACGGGATTCCGCCCAAACTACTATTGGAAATTGTAGAACAAATTAGCGCACCGCTTGCAACAGTTTTCAATTTGTCATTAGAAGAGGGAGTGGTTCCTTTAGAATGGAAAGAGGCAAACATTATACCGTTATTTAAAAAAGGTTCGAGAAACAAGTCAGAGAACTATAGACCAGTGAGTTTAAAGATCACATGGTGGATTTTCTTGTTAAACATAACTTGATAAACCCATCTCAACATGGGTTTTTTAAAGCGAGGTCATGCTTAACAAATATGTTATGTTTTTTGGAAGACATCACTAGGTGGGTAGATGAGGGATCACCAGTAGATATCATCTATTTAGATTTTCAAAAAGCTTTCGACAAAGTACCACATCAAAGATTACTCCTTAAGCTAAAGGCCCATGGCATAGGAAATGGTATAATAAACTGGATAGAAAAATGGCTGAATGACAGAAGACAACGTGTAGTAGTTGATGGGGAGGCTTCAAACTGGAAATCGGTATTGAGTGGGGTACCACAGGGATCAGTACTAGGACCTATATTATTCTTAATATATATCTGGAGACAGACAGCATTTACAAGATGATCTTGATAGGTTGATCAAATGGTCTGAAAAGTGGCAAATGCTGTTCAATTTTGGGAAATGTAAATGCCTCCACACAGGTCATGGGAATGAAGAGGTAAAATATAAAATGGGGGGTACTGTTCTAAGTACTACTGTAAAAGAAAAGGACTTAGGGTTAACCATTAGTGCTGATATGAAGGTTTCAGAGCAGTGCGGAATTGCAGCGTCAAAGGGAAATCAAATCCTTGGATTAATTAGGCGAAATATAGCGTATAAGAAAAAAGAATTAATAGTACCGCTGTACAAAACAATAGTGAGGCCTCATTTAGAATATTGTATACAAGCATGGAGGCCATATCGCAAGAAGGACATAGATATGCTAGAAAGAGTACAGAGGAGAGCGACTAAAATGATACAAAATCTGAGGGATCTTAGTTACGAAATACACCTAAAAGAATGTGGTTTAACAACACTAGAGACCAGGAGATTGAGAGGAGATCACATAGAAGTGTTTAAAATATTGAATGGTTATGAAAATATTGATAGAAACATTGTTTTCTCAGTTAAGAAAGATAGAAGGACCAGAGGACATGAAACTACATTAGTAAAGGAGCAGTGTAGATTAGATATAAGAAAGTTCTCATTCTCACAAAGGACTGTAAATGAATGGAACAGATTATCTCCTGATTGTGTTGGTGCTAGTAGCGTGAATATGTTTAAAAATAAAATCGACACACACCTTAAAAAGGCGGGATACATGTAGATAAAAAGTATTGGACTCTCGATAAGCCAAAAGGCTTCCTTGTCCAACTGCCATCCAGAGTAATTTTCTGGATGGCAATCTTGTTAAATCTTGTTAAATGACTGCCGTCACTTCCTGCATGACTGCCTCACTTACTCACTTTCCACTTCACGCCATTTCCTCTCTTTCTTCCACGTACACAAACACAAACACGTGCGCGCTGACACTCACGCACGCACGCACATACTCGCGCAAGCACATGCAAACACACACACACATATTTTTTAAATATAGTTATAACAGTGCAGTCTATACCCCCATATAAAATAATTATTCTACGGAATGCGTAGTGTAGTAGTTAGTGAAGACATACAAATGAGTTCGCTCTATTTGTTGTCTTGACTGTAATGAGATTACTCTTACCATGCTTCAAAATGGCAGTCTCTCTTAATATCGATCATGAAGCAGCAGGGTCGGACAGACAAAACTGGTATTGTCTTGTAAGCAACCTCCCCCGAGCGACTGTAGCGGAATGCAACGTTGGTCTTAATAATGAGTAGCAGCTCAATAATTCACATGATCTGCTTTATTAGTGGACACAAGTTATGATTGAAATGAAAATGGGAAACCGACAGGACGGGATGAAGACAACCGCGATAAAGGTCACACGTCAATGGGGCAATCTATGCCGAGTCGGATTAGCGAGTCCCGGGAGGAGACGCCTTGACCATCGGGACAGACTGGATACACGGACTGACAGCCAAATATCAGCCAGTCGACAATAATCATAGCTGGCGAAACGGCCGAACAGTTACAGGCCAAATGGACATTTCGACACATTAATGCAGCGCGCAGTCATCCGACTAGGACAGCCAATTTTCTACACTTCGTGCGGCTGACAGGTATAATGCGGTCGACTGACGCACGCGGAGGAATACACGAAATCACATCAAGCCGACGTGACAGTGCACGCTTATTGCGGAAGATTTAGTATTGTTTCCATTATATATATTATATATATATATATATATATACATATATATATATATATATCCATGAATTCATATAGCAGCCTACTCTGGATGTTGACAACAACAGAAACACGCAATATTATGAAAACATTAAACACCAAACTATTAGATTTATCACAAGAGATGCAAGTGCAACTTCACAGTATGTATCGTTAATTGACCGTCTTATTTCGTGAACCATGTGCTCGTCTGTGGGTTCCTACTCTATAACCTCAAGTCCGTGTGCTCGTCTGTGGGTTCCTACTCTATAACCTCAAGTCCGTGTGCTCGTCTGTGGGTTCCTACTCTATAACCTCAAGTCCGTGTCCTCGTCTGTGGGTTCCTACTCTATAACCTCAAGTCCGTGTGCTCGTCTGTGGGTTCCTACTCTATAACCTCAAGTCCATGTGCTCGTCTGTGGGTTCCTACTCTATAACCTCAAGTCCGTGTGCTCGTCTGTGGGTTCCTACTCTATAACCTCAAGTCCGTGTGCTCGTCTGTGGGTTCCTACTCTATAACCTCAAGTCCGTGTGCTCGTCTGTGGGTTCCTACTCTATAACCTCAATGTCTCTTTGACTGACTAAATGTCCTGATGCTCTGTGGCTTCCTGTACGTGTTGAACGTGCTTAGGGAAGGTTGCCACATGACGCCTTATGTTACACGCTCTCTCTTATTCAAGTAGATATGTTGAAATAACATGCTCGCTAAACCATGGTGTCTGTACTGGCTTTTTATCCGATGTTGTATCATTTCAAGACTTGTACCTACCAGACACTTTCGTGTAAGCACCCGGCATATTTACACTAAATGTCTTACCCCTGCATGTGAGATCCAGCTTCGAACACCTAGTTCTGTTTGATGTTTTGTTGTTTGAGTCAATTGTAACGTTGGAAGTAGGGTTTCCTTGATTCATTCGACTGTACCTTTACATCTGTATAATCTTGTTGATCCAACTTAGCTCCTTGGCGTATCCATCCATCTGTTGACAAGTTTAGTACAGCTGATCAATCTTGTGGTTGATCAACACTTTTATCTTGATGCAACTCTCAGCTTGGCTTAATAGGGTTTTAGGCGTCAAAACGTTGTATTAGAATCATTGTCATTGTCATCATCATCATCATCATCATCATCATCATCATCACCACAACCACCATCATTACCATCATCATCATCTTCATAATCACCACCACCACCATTACCATCATCATCACCACCATTACCATCATTATCATCACCACCACCACCACCACCACCACCACCACCACCACCACCATTACCATCATCATCATCACCACCACCACCACCATCACCATTACCATCATCATCACCACCATTACCATCATCATCATCACAACCACCTTTACCATTATCAATATATTCATCGACACATTCAGTATCAACTAAATAATCTGTCGACAATTGTTTAGAGGACAAGGCTTGCACCAGTGCTGCCGATGTATTGTGAAGTGATTATTTAGGTCTCACCTCTAATGGCTGGCGTCTACTATCAAATAAATTTATGTTCACTTTCCAACCGGAATTGGATAGGTCAAATGCTGGGTGTCTCTTTACCGGCCAATTTACGGATGCACTTCGTTTTGTTGGAATTGCAAAGCTTCATTTAGATTCCGTGGTTGTATCGTATAAGACGACCCGATATTGGAGCATGTCACGCTCATTAGATTGGCCAATCATCTTTGACAAGATATCGTCAACCGGACGTGCTTGAATTGAACTTGTCAATAGCCGGAAGCTCAACATATTCATTGCAAACAGTTGCCAGTTGTAAATCGCTCCAAGCCAATTTAGGATGCTTTGCTCTTTACACGAGATTAACGGTCACGATCATCCGATATTGACGCTCCGCCCACTGGATTAATACGCGGATTCACAAACGTTTACGGCCTGAGGTGAACGCTCGCATCAGTTATCACACTAATTGCTACTAATGATTGTCCGCTGCAGGTGAAAGTTTACACAGAATGTTGTCGCGTCGAGTCGCGCCTCAGTAGAAGACGGAATTAATACGAGATAGAGCCGGGCCGGTCGACCCGTCGGTGGTATCGATCGTGCGATCTCACTAAACGGCATTGCGGCAAGACGTTTTCTTGTGACAAAATGCATTACCATTTCTGAACAATCTGAGCAAAGTAGTTGGTAGTTTATTGAACAGGGAATTACAACTTGACATGTCTGATGAAAGAGAGATGCTCAAAGGTCGACGGTGTTGAGTGCAGTGCAATGTCATTGTGGAGGTATTCGAATAAACAGGTTTTTCACATGAAAACTTGTTACTTTGACGCGTTCCTTGATCTGGGAAATTTACTTCTGATTAGTGCAGGAAGTGTGTGGCAATAAGATCTATGCGAATGTTGAGCAACAAAACGATAATGGCGAAACACCGTCCTCGATTCCGTTTATGTTTATGTGATTCAACATCATTTGCAGGGCTTAACGCAATTTAGTTGCATTTGCGCCCTCAGTATGCCAATGTTCAGAACCCAGTACAAGAGTTTTCACTATCAGTTCCTACCGCCTTGACCGTGTATTCATCAACACGTTCACTTCCCGTTTCGTCAGCAGTTCTTAACCCCTCGGTCGCGACCCAAAGTTAGGTCGCTGCGAAAAAAGGTTACAAACCGCTGGCCGACATAATTTCGGTGCACTGCATCCCGGTGCAATACCTGTATCTGTTCCCAACATCCGATACACAACAGATGACATACACGTCAGCAATGGCAGGTGACACGTACACGTGTCACGTACATGTAGCACGTACAAGTGACATGTACAGGTGCGTAACATGCTGGATGCCTCGGTCATGACGAGATCATCGAGTACCGTATCACCTTCCTCCACTGGCCCAATCAACTCGTCCGTTTGGAACAACCTCGTAGAAGCCGTCGAGTAATCAACTTCAGTTGACGTCATTAAACAACGAGTGTGCTCTCAAAGTACTAGATGTGTAGAGGGTACATCAACACGATCAAACGAGAGTTACTCACTGAAGGACACTCGTGCATTTATATCATGTAACATTAAACATATATATATATATATATTTAGAAACATCACGTTATACCAACACATTTAAATCTACACATGATACAACACATGACTATGCATTGATAATTATAGTGCGTTTATGCAATATTGTTTATATGGAATTCCTATTTATGTTATATCAAAACTGTTTAAACCTCCGTGGACTGAACGTGAATATATTACACCGTGTATGAATATTTTAACAAATATATTATTATTATATAACTCCTCATTACGTTGCTAGGCAACGGATATTTTAATTAGGCCAACTTGTACAAACGGCGCGCTCGCGCAATTCCCACACAAACACATTGCTGTGATTTGGTTGACTGTAGGAAAACAGAATAAATAATCGGTTAGCCATGTAATAAACATTTCAATACATTTCCGTGTACTCGGTACTCTTTCTTATACGCATTCCACAGGTTAGATAGTTCGACCCTCGGGATGGTCCGGATCTGCACTCGTGACAGGAAAACATAAATCACGATGGTCATACATCTGACACCTAATACCGAAACTAGACTACTAGTATATACTTTAAAATGTATGTGGTGTGGCGATATTGCTAGCTGGGGCATTTGATATTCGATGTTCACTTGTAAACACAAATGTAATGATTACATTACCTTGTGGTACATTCCAATATTACAATAATTTTTGTTCTCCGTTTCCGTGACATTTCGTTCAGTTCGTTCACTATGACGTAAGACGACAGCATGTTTCCCCCCGTCTGAGTTAGGGTCCGGCGCCTGAAGCCAGCGGTATGACCCCGTCCAGCACGCACTGAGTGCACCGTGCAATGTCCAACATCTCAAACAGACTGTTTGCCTGTGCAATTAGTGCAAGACGACGGTACACGCACAACGACAAGTCGGTCAGGTAACAGTTCAGTGTCAGTCCGGGACAGGACTGTACCCTTACTGAATGGCTGGAAGTGAGTGAGTGAGTGAGTGAGTGAGTGAGTGAGTGAGTGAGTGAGTGAGTGAGTGAGTGAGTGAGTGAGTGAGTGAGTGTGTGTGCGTGCGTGCGTGCGTGTGTGTTTGTGTGTGTGTGTGTGTGTGTGTGTGTGTGTGTGTGTGTGTGTGTGTGTGTGTGTGTGTGTGTGTGTGTGTGTGTGTGTGTGTGTGTGTGTGTGTGTGTGTGTGTGTGTGTGTGTGTGTGTGTGTGTGTGTGTGTGTGTGTGTGTGTGTATGGGTGTGCGTGTGTGTATGTGTGTGTGTGTGTGTGTGTGTGTGGGAGGGGTGTGCTTCTCTACCTGATATTCGTACTTCTTTGCTCATATTACCACGAAGCCGCAGAAGACGGCCCGAGGCGTCCTGCCAGGAACATGTTCCTCAGACCCGGGCCGCGCTGGATATGGGCTAATGCGTCATCTGTGTATCGCTGTGCCTTTCTACTCAAAACTACAACATCGATTTCAAATAAAATGATTTATGACTGACCACCTCACATTTCAGACCAAGTTAGGCTCTGTCTTTGTGCCTGACGTTGTTGCTTTATTCCAAACTCGACGTTACATATATACAGTCGTCTTCCACTGGTGCGTAGCGTACAATGTGTAGCGTCCAATGTGTAGCATACAGTAACGAACCGTTACAAGACGAATATATTACGCCGTCGGTGCTGTGCCAAATACAAGAGAAGAATGGGTTGCTGAGATAAGATAAGGCAGGATTGTATAAGATGATTTGACAGATTCATGGGCGCGTCAAACGGAACGTTTAACGAGACGTCTGAATCATGCTAGTATGAGTTCAGATCAATAAAGCAACGTTTTGGAGAAACGCTGCAGCGGTTGTTGGCGTCAAAATGTTCCTCGGGAAGGAATGCTTACGGATGTTTTGTTTTCGTCAACCATTACACTAATAATTTAATAACTTACTGATTATGTTGCATTTTATTTGGTATGTATCCGTGTAATTAAAAAAAATCTTAACTATCCGATTTCAGTAATTTTTTGTGTTGGTGTTTGACGCAGACACTGCTTTTTTGTACATCATAATGTTGATGTTACTTTCCATTTTGTCATGACATCCGGAGTGGGGCTTTATGCTATTTCTATATATTTTCACATATGCTCAGTCGACAATCTGTGGAGTCATGCTATTCACGTCTAAGAAAGCTTTCCCCTCAAATTAAAATGTCTTTAAAAGAAAAAAGATCATGTAATCCTACACAAAGTGTAGTACCAGAATTCGAAAAGTACATATTAGGAAAGTGACGGTAAGCTTGAACAAAATCATCCTCAATCGGTAGGAAGAAGATTCGAAACCTGGGGCACGTTCGTTCACGCCACATTGCTCCAGTTCATTACTCCGCTGTATGAGTACCTGGCTATAGAAAGTGGTTGATATTTTTGTCCGCGGATTCTTCGCGCAGGTATTGCTGCGTGGCTGAATTGTTCCCAGAAAAGTCGACATGACGTTCGACTGAACAGCTTGACAGTGGATAAAATGTAAAGCGCTTTGAGCAGTCCTAACGACTGGATGCTGCGCTAATAAGACATCATATTTACTTTTTTTAAACCACAGTCACACACATACGAAAACCGCACTTTTTTTGTGAACATACGCCAGTACGTTCCCTCCACCCCCCGCTGACCCCTCTTTGGTTACCACGGTGCACTTGCCGACCTCAATTTTGACGTTCTGAAACAGACTGCATGACGACGGACGAATTAACTGCGAAGATGGTTTGTGTGAGCGTCGGACATTCGCGGGGGACTGCTGATCGATGGACGTTGAGATGTTACCTTACATATCCCTCCGCCGTTGATTTAGCCCATCACTGGACATCGGTGGTGTTCGTAGTTGTAGTGTGGGAATATTTTTCGTGTTCGGTTTAATATAAAACAATCTATGAATGAATTGACATTTTTTTAGATCTGGTAATTAGTGAAAAAAACAGCTCCGATGTGACGTATGCTGTCGCATTTCTCGCGCAATTCAGGTCCGGCCGAATCGAAATTAAATATATTCTTTTAGCGATTCATTCATCAACATTAAATCACATAGTTACGCAAAAGAGTTAGCGTGACGTCGACGATGCTACATAAGTTCTTATTTGCATATTCAAGAAACAGAATACTGTGCATCGTTACATCTTCAATGTGCATCTTCTCTTCAACGACTTCAACGAAGAAATGTCCAGTAGCTGAATATGCATAACTTACTCAGGCGTCATGCCTACACTGAATGTCATGGTTACCTTCAACCGTGTTTGTGCAGCAAAGCGTGTTTGTGACCATCTCCGTGTCTTCTTACAGAAGGTCGGAAAAACTCAAATTAATAATTTATACGACATCGTGAGAGATTGCGGTGATATATTATGGTAGATAGCATTTTCTAGGTAATATTTCATCGTGTGTTTTAATACTGCTAACATTTAGCCTTTTTTCCATAAGCAAATCAGATTAATCCTGCGAGAATGCACCGTCAGTCACCTCCGATTAGTGTTAGTTTCCATCAATTTGATTACCAAGTGCCCGGTCAACATAAACAAACAGAAACATGTCCGCGTTTTTTCGAATGAAAAACTCATTACTTATTCAGTCTTCGTAACGCCGCGCCGCCCCGCGAGACAGCCGCGAACCAACGGTTCACGCTACAGCGCAGGCATAATTGTAAGTGACAGCTGTAATTTCAAGTCGCGGAAATTACTAGAAACCTGTTTTTGCTTCTTCTGTTCGTGACAAGAAATTATTGTAGTCAGTTCGCGAGTGCGTGAATGCTTGTGTGTGTGCGTGCGCGCGTGCGCGTGCGCGTGCGCGTGCATGTTTGTGTGTATGTATGTATGTATGTATGTATGTATGTGTGCGCGCGCGTGTGTGTGTGTCTGAGTGTGAATGCGTGTGTGTGTGTGAGTGCGCGCGCGCGTGTGTGTGTGTGTATATGTGTGTGTGTGTGTGTGTGTGTATGCGTGTATGTGTGTGTGTGTGTGTGTGTGTGCGTGTGCGTGTGTGTGTGTGAGTGTGTGTGTGTGTGTGCGTGTATGCGTGTGTGCGTGTTTATGTGTGTATGTGTGTGTGTGCGTGTGTGCGTGTATGCGTGTGTGCGTGTGTGCGTGTGTGCGTGTGTATGTGTGTGTGTGTGTGTGCGTGTGTGTGCGTGTGTGCGTGTGTGCGTGTGTGCGTGCGTGCGTGCGTGTGTGCGTGTGTGCGTGTGTGCGCGTGTGCGCGTGTGTGCGTGTGTGCGTGTGTGTGTGTGTCTTACCACTAAGTTCTATTTACCACATCTTTCATTACTTCCAGTTCAACGTATATACGATAATGACTGTTCCTTTCCCACAATGTCACGCGCTGCTGCGTCAAACCGGAAACAAATTCCACGTAACAGCTGCAGCAACTACACAAGAATTTACTGCGTAGCGAAAAGGTTTTTATCCTCATGTTATAAATTAATAACACATGATCGCGGCTGGTCGCACGGTACACGGCAGTTTGTTGATCTACAAACATAGTGTCACTTCCGGTCAGTTGGTGGTTTCGTTCGGTTCCATCGGTTGGTGTCACCTTAATGACGTCATGATGAAGTTGTTAAATGCAACATGACTAGTCATATTGACAGTATTAGAATTATTGTATGGTCGCCAATCTTCTTCAGATTACATTATATTATAGTGTGATATGTATCATTAGAAAGAGACTGGAGCCCCGCACAGTGGTACCGAGGAAAGTATAAGGAGATGATGGAAGAAAGAGCGAGAGAGAGGGGGGGGGGAGAGGAGGGAGGAGGGAGAAAGGGAGAAACAGGGATAGGGGAAGGAGAGAGTTAATTAGAGACATAGTTAAAGATAGAGAGAGGGGGGGGGGACTACAACGTTGGGTCGAGATCGGTACGTTGTCCAGAGATATCCGTAAACCCGCAGAAATGACTGATCTATTCACCCAGCGCGCAAGCCGTCAACAGTCCACGTCCTAACGACCAGCGTAACACTGTCGTAACACTGTCGTAACACTGTCATAATGCGCTAACTCGGGTTAATAAACCAATTTTCTGTTTGCGCCGCTAATCCGCTGTTGGCGTATTCGTTGTTATCTCGACGTGCAGATTCGCCCAGAACACAGCGTAATAACTCGAGTAATTACAATGCATTATGCCGAGGCGGTGCTGGCTGATAACCCGCCCGCTGTCCGCCGCGCAAGATGGCCGTCTCGTCCCGGACCGCGGCTATCGATCCGCCGGTCGCTGTGTAGGCCCCCACCCCGCGCCCATCTCCACTCGCCGCTAGTCGAACACACAGCGCACGCCGGGAACGTCGTACGTAGCGCGTCGGTGAAGACGTAACAGCGGCTCGCGTGCCAGCACGTAATACACCGGGTCGTGTGCCAGGACACAAGACGTCGTTAACGTGAGTGGAAGAAACCTCGCGAGCCGTGGTCTGTACAAGGTGTCGTGGCGTCACGCCGGCTGTGTCACGTCGAGACGGGCTTGAGCTGACACGGGGACAGACGGCAGTCCACCGTCGAGATGCTGTGGCGACGGACTCGCACTGGTGTCCGTGAAAACTGTAGACCTCGTTTCTCTTGCGCTGTCACTTTTGCTGCGTGTTTCTCGAGCGCGCTGCAGTGAAATGCCGCACAAACACGGAATCTGGGCTGCACCGACGCTACATATCGCGTCACATCCGGTACCGTTACTTGTATCGCTTCGGAATATCTCACGCCGTATCGCCGGCCATCTCGGCGAAGTAAGACGCGTCTGACTCTCCGTGGAGTTTCAATATTCAACAGCTCGCGACGTCCCGTCGAGACTCACGGATTCTTCGAAAATATCGTCGAGGGTTGTGGTGTTCATGTAGAAGCTACCACTGATCCTCTCTTCAGTCGGTGTGGCTGCGAGTCTCCGGCGAGCCCCGTCTGAGACAGGCTTGAGACGGACGTCTTTAGCGGAGTACAGGGAGACCACCGGTGATCTCTCGCCGACGCCATCTTGTCACTAGCGTCATACGTCGGGGTGAAGTGGGAGGTCGGTCGGCGTGAGGATTGAAGGAGGTTGGCGTGAGGAGCGAGTTCGGTCGGCGTGTGGAGAGCGGGGTCGGCGTCACTCGGAGGATGCCCTCACTATGCTGGCTAGTGTCCGGTTGCTTCAGGTCGCTTACATCGTCTTGATCGTCAACGTTCGACGCAGCTGTCAGCTCCTGCACTCCGGTAAATATCTCAGTGGAATCAACGTCAGCCGTGAAAACACCTGTACTCTAACACATGTGGTACTGTCAGAATAATAACAATTTTATTCACAACTTAAGACAGGGTATTCGCCCATTGCTATTTGGAATTGCGTCATTTTGAAACGGAATTCATAAACAAACGCATTCAACAAAATAGGAAACACTATACGACGCGTATACAAACTACCACGTAAACTTGATTTTGTTGTAAAACACAATAAATTACTTACAAATAATTGCATATATTAGGCACATGCATGATAAAACTAATTATGCTTGTTGACAATGTAATAAACCCAATTCTATTGGCGATTGTGTAACACTTTATCTTCGGCACTGGAATGGGTAATACGGTAAGCGACTCCAGAACAAACGGAACAATTGGATCATCTTGCATAATTTATTGGGTTTGTGATTGCTGTGTTCCGTTTGATTGAAATACACTTTACATAAATCATTACGTCTGCCACGAAGCGTTGGAATGCGAACCATTTGTGGAACGTCGTCCTCTGTATAGCCATCAAATATAGTCGTAGCTATGGACATGGTTCTTGCTTGCTTGGCCCTGTCCATTATACTGAGATATAAACTTAGCAGGGAAAGTTTAACCCCCTAAATACATGTTGATATGTTGATATATCGTGCATTACTCATTTACTGTGTCCTAACGACACAACACTGGTGTGTTGTTCTTAAGCACACACACACGCACGCACGCGCACGCA
>OZ023216.1:53048102-53090602 GCA_963995525.1 Escarpia spicata | reverse complement strand
ACGATGTCTGACGGTACAACCAAGATACACATCATACGTTGATTCTCTCATAGCGTAGTCTAATGTAATAAGAACGGTATCTGACGGTACAACCAAGATACACATCTTATGTTGATTCTGTCATAACGTAGTCCAATGTAATAAGAACGATGTCTGACGGTACAACCAAGATACACATCATACGTTGATTCTGTCATAGCGTAGTCCAATGTAATAAGAACGATGTCTGACGGTACAACCAAGATACACATATTATTTTGATTCTGTCATAGCGTAGTCCAATGTAATAAGAACGGTGTCTGACGGTACAACCAAAATACACATCTTATGTTGATTCTGTCATAGCTTAGTCCAATGTAATAAGAACGGTGTCTGACGGTACAACCAAGATACACATCTTATGTTGATTCTCTCATAGCTTAGTCCAATGTAATCAGAACGGTGTCTGACGGTACAACAAAATACACATCTTATGTTGATTATGTCATAGCATAGTCCAATGTAATAAGAACGGTATCTGACGGTACAACCAAGATACACATCTTATGTTGATTCTGTCATAGCGTAGTCCAATGTAATAAGAACGGTATCTGACGGTACATCCAAGATACACATCTTACGTTGATTCTGTCATAGCGTAGTCCAATGTAATAAGAACGGTATCTGACGGTACATCCAAGATACACATCTTACGTTGATTCTGTCATAGCGTAGTCCAATGTAATAAGAACGATATCTGACGGTACAACCAAAATACACATCTTATGTTGATTCTGTCATAGCGTAGTCCAATGTAATAAGAACGGTGTCTGACGGTACAACCAAGATACACATCTTATGGTGATTCTGTCATAACTTAGTCCTATGCAATAAGAACGATGTCTGACGGTACAACCAAGATACACATCTTATGTTGATTCTGTCATAGCGCAGTCCAATGTAATAAGAACGGTATCTGACGGTACATCCAAGATACACATCTTATGTTGATTCTGTCATAGCGTAGTCCAATGTAATAAGAACGGTATCTGACGGTACAACCAAGATACACATCTTATGTTGATTCTGTCATAGCGCAGTCCAATGTAATAAGAACGGTATCTGACGGTACAACCAAGATACACATCTTATGTTGATTCTGTCATAGCGCAGTCCAATGTAATAAGAACGGTATCTGACGGTACAACCAAGATACACATATTATGTTGATTCTGTCATAGCGCAGTCCAATGTAATAAGAACGGTATCTGACGGTACAACGAAGATACTCATCTTATGTTGATTCTGTCATAGCCTAGTCCAATGTAATAAGACCTGTATAATGGAGGTGACCACGCAAATGTATCGCCATGAAAATAGCCGCCTTGGTGTCAAAGGTCTCAGTTTTATCGTCAGTGGAAATAACACATTTTGTCGTAACAATACCAAAGTGTAAGATGAATTAACAAATGTTGTCGTGTCGATAACAAAGTGTCAGATGAAATAACAAATGTTGTCGTGACGATTTCAAAGTGTCAGATGAAATAATTAATGTTGTCGTGACGATAACAAAGTGTCAGGTGACTTGACATAGTGAACTGTTCTTAACATCCAGCTACAATTGCAACATTATCAATCTGACGACTAACCATTCGAGTTTATTGCACATGGAGTGATATGTGCTGTGAATATGATATGCTTAACCTATTAACAGTTATGCAAACACTATTGATTTTTGTAATATTATATACCGATTGACGTAATGCAATGACATGAACACATTATCACGTGTTTTTTTTGCATCAGACACGAGACGAGAGAGTGCGTTATGATACTGCAGCGCTACTGGTGACAGAGAGTGACACTCCGACGATAGAATTATGAATAGTTGCGTACTGGAGTAGGCAGAACGGACAGAGTGAGTGGTGATTGACAATGCTAGGCTGTAGCGACGTTAATGGTCACATATTGAATGACAGAGCGACACAATTTGTACACCTGAATGTGGAAGCAATAAGACTACACGCGAATCCATTACATTAATCATGTAGGACGTCACGTGCAGAACATGAATCCGCCTCCAAGTATGACCACTCGTCGACTGACAGGATGTAGCCTGATTCTCAGAAAAACCGCAGCTTGTGGCTAAGTAATCAATGCTTCTAGAAACTGACAACCTGTTGTAAGCGAGGATTTATGTTTGTGGTGATCAATATCCCGTTTACGTTGGATACTACACACACAAAGCCAAACTAAAATATATTAATTAATGAAATAGTTAAATAACATGATCGTTTAATTTGCTGCATATTCAACAGTTCGATTTTCACTTTCGCCGTCAATGCTGGTCTGTGTGAGTGAATCAGCTGAACGACTGACGCGACGCCATGTTCTGGCAGCAGCAGGTCTACATGACTGTCGATTGAAATACCAACTGCGTCACTAGTCTTTCAAACCATTACGTCAAACCTATGCGATCTATACATTCGTCCAAGGCAGTAGGACCATAATCGATCTACAGCAGACAAAACCAGTTCTCTCTCTTGTCGTCAGCCATAATCTCCTGTTTGTGTTATTGGCGAGCTGTGCGTAATTGTTACGTACGCAACACACGTCCAGACACAGCTCGGTTTGACCTTGATGAGTTGAGGGAGAGTTGGGTCCTCTACGTATCTCCGCGGTCTCTCGCCTGTGTGTGTGTGTGTGTGTGTGTGTGCGTGCGCGCGCGCGTATGTGAGAGTGCGGTTGCATGTGTGTACGTGTGCGATACACTGTTTCGAGAAGGTTTCATTCACGATCTATGTCATTGAACTTCAGTTGCAATAATGAAGGTCCATGCGGTAGTGAAGGTCCATGCGGTAGTGAAGGTCCACGCGGTAGTGAAGGTCCATGCGGTAATGAAGGTCCATGCGGTAGTGAAGGTCCATGCGGTAGTGAAGGTCCATGCGGTAGTTAATCATCAAACTGGCGTTTGTTGTTCAGATACGTCAGAACATTTGGTCAAAATCTCATACTTTGCATATTCCTTCCTGCTCCCCGTCAACTTGTGTAGCCACCATGTGCGTGCTTGCCGTGTCTGTCTGTCTAGTTACCGTGCTTGTGCATGCTCGAGTAGCCACATACGTTACGCATTGCGCTAAAGATGATTTACCTCCTTACTTTGCAGTCCGTCGTACCACACCCGTGGTCTCGGGGCTCTATTGCTAGCGCGTGTAGCGGCAGCCACGACTTCGGGTCGTAACCTGGCAGCCGCCTCCCTCGCTCGCTCGCAATCAGAGCGGCACGGTACGCCCGGGCGAGCGCGCTGCTCTTCCAGACCGACAAATTCGCAAAAAAACGCCGAGCAGTTATTTCTAAGAACCTCCGCGAAGGCAATCATGGTTCATAGCGCGTGTTTCCGCCCCGTGTCAAGCCGGCCGCCGGTCCTGGCTCGATGGCCTCGTCGAGCCACTGTGGATAACAGTGAGTCGGAGGTGTCTAGCTAATGTTATGATGTTAAAGGCCTCATCGCAACGTTTGACTTTTTAGATTAAGGGAAGTTGACCACGCGAGTAGCAAGGAAGAAGGCGATATGTTTAAATTGCATTTATTCACGACAGGCCTTTCAAAGAGAACGCTACCATTAGTATACGATCAAATGTATCCTATGTATGGTCGTCGTTTTTGTTTCCGTTGTAGGCCTACTAAGTTTTAAACAGTATCATTGTCATTTAAAACTATGTAACCGGGGAACTGATTGCGACATGATGATGTCTTCCAACTATTTCTTTCGCAGGAACAAGACTGATATGGATAAACAGGGGTCCAATCGTATGCTTTGACATCGTTTTGATTGTCCACTGACTGTCCACTGTACATGAGTGGGGCGTGGTAGCGTAGTAATTAGAAGATTTGTTGCCATTTTGAATTAAAATTGTTACGTAAAATATTTGTAAAAATGCAACCCCCTGCCCGAAAAAGTCCAATACTATCCCCCGCTTAACCAGGAATACGTCCAACACTATTCCCCATCAACCCTCGACACGTGAAAAATGATCCGTCCAGAAAAATACATGCCCCCAGAAAAATCAACCACGCTACGGTCGTGTATGTGTGCGAATAGTCTCCGCGCACTAACTGCAGCGTAAAAACATCTGTAGGTTGTGAAAGTGCAGCGAGATGATTGGCTAACAGGCAGCTCTATCTAGAAGACATCACATTCCCACGTTTACACAGCTCCGTGTTTCCGCTATTTGTTTTACAGCTGTGGTTGACGCACTGTTAACACGATAATGACAGATCGTCGGCATTTGTAACGGAAACATTGCCTAAAGTATCTTGAAACTTTATTGTCAGCATGCGGAATGTTGCGCAAATAGCTGACATTGCAAGGTTGTAAGTCTACACAAACGTGTCAGGTAATTCAAAGTGGTGTTCTTATTTGTAATATAATTGTTTTGTTATTATTATAAATTTTTATATTAATAGATTTATATCTATTAATAAAGCTGGTATCAGATTTTTGCATAATATATTTAATATTGCATCATGTATTACACATTATATTTGTCTGTAAATGATTTCACACTCTCTATATGTTTTGAAGGTTTAACTGACATGTCGTGACGATAACAAAGTGTTAGATGAAATAACAAATGTTGTCGTGTCGATAACAAAGTGTCAGATGAAATAACAAATGTTGTCGTGACGATTCTACGGTACATTGGGTGGGGGTCTCTGGGTAAGCGTTACGTAACGGTTTTTCGATTGTATTAATAGCAAATGTATCGAATAACATATTTATTTATATGTTACACAATTAAAATGTTAAATTATATGTTACACAATTAAAATGTTAAATCTAAGTTTGATATCTTTCACTTTCACGTTTTGACTACTAAAGGTCTTAATGTTTGTAGTTTGATATTTGGTAAATGGGTGATTTCTCGTGCTTGATTCTCTGTAATGTTTGTCTTGATGCGCTTCTGAGCTTGGTGTCAACGGACTTAGGTGCAAAAAAACTTACTTTATTATCATTACTACCGTGTGGTATAATAGTTGAAAATAGTACTAAAGACGCAGTAATATATATGAGATATGTAGATCGTGTTTGTGACGTCATATCCGCTTCCCGTTATCCACTGCGCGAGCACTCTCTGTTGCGTGAGATATTGGCCGCGTGAAGTAATAGCGTGAATCAGCAAAGCAATCAAGCTTTGGGAAAAACGACCAAACGAAGGCTAAATGTTCACATTGTGTCAGCTTCAGATCGATATGTAATCGATGAACGACTGCGCAGCGTTACTGATATAATCGAATCCAAATCAACAGTTCGAAAAGTCTTTTTCCGGTTAATTTATCGGCTGCTAGTTTGCCACGTAGTTGATTATTTGTATGATCGTCAAATTATTGTAGATAAATTGGATTTCGTAAGAAACGCAGTCACACGATTTCAAAGTCCATTGCGATAAAATGTGGTTGGTGCTGTTTTTGAAGAAAAACCGAGGTAGAAAAGTCCGAAGAACATACCACAATGTGAATGCTCTTCTGTTGATCCACCATATGTATTTGTGATTTGGGGGTATCTGGTTTGCTGGGTTGTCATTGTGTTAATGTTGAAATATTTAACTACTTTGTTCTTTATATATAATCAATTTATTTCAACATACCACAACTGACAAAACCTGTTTCTCTACCTGGAGTATCCTTGACAAGATGCCGCCGAGTGATGGATGGAGGTCATTTCGGCAAGTGCAGATCGGAGAAGCTGCTTCACGTCGGCCAATCGGCCGCGGTGAGGACGCGTCAATGTCCAAACGTCTACTTCGACTAATGTTCACGGGCTGTGGTTAGCGAGGCGCGAGAAGGCGACGTCCACCAGACGGTCAGGTGTGAGATGTCGTAGGTCGGTCAGTGGCCACTGATTGCACTAGCCGCATGGGAGAACACGTTGACATGTTGGCACGTAGACCCTGCGTCAGGCCTGATCGCGGTGGACACGTTGACGCGGTGATGCAGTTGGCCTCACGACATCCAGAAGGACGTTCACGTTCAAGGAAGGAACACTCTAAATTCCTCTTCTTCCCCTTGATTACAGGGGTGGGGTTCTGCTTCACCGGGCCGTTTCGCCCCTTCAGCTATATTCTCCCCCGACCTTCTGCACTGCTGCCCCACTCTCAACTGTCCAATCCTGTCCTTTCGAGAAGCATAAACTTAGTTTTTGTTGCTGTAGAATGTCTACACGAAACTGGTTACGAATATGTTAATATATACGAATTATATATCGAAGCACCAGCCAGAAAATCGCTGCGTTTACATCACATCCGATTTGCAGACATGAAGTAGTTTCTCCGATTTGCACTTAACCTTTATCCCAGATATGAACATTTGCGATACCTTAGGCACGTGCAGTGGATGCCCAGAGACCGCCTCGTAAAGACCGTCCTCTATAGGGGATTATCTGACAGCAAGCTCCCAGTAGACTGACTTAAACTGCGATAAAAGGTTGTGATCTAAAGAGAACTGAAAGTTCGTGGTTTTGATCTTTTGCACTGGCAAGCATTCGCTGACGAGAGATCCGTCCGGCGAGGCGGTCCTACGGGCAGATCTGCTATTGACACTGAAGCGTACTGAACTACCATGGAACTGAAGCGAGTGAGGCTTCATGTTAACAACTTACATTCAGGAAGCAGTTGAGAGAAATATTGTCTCAAGAGACAGAAGCAGGGCACTACATTGTCATAATCCCTCTTACATGCCACGTATTGCCAATAATATTCTCTCGTCCGTGGCGTCCCGTGTGAACTACTTCACCTTCCAAAGCCGTCGTTGATACACCTTTTTACGAGATTCCGTTATCTTTATGTGATCTTAGGTCTCAAATAAAACATATTTTTGCGGTCTCATCTTTCATTCCAGGTAAAATAATGCATCCTGCTCGTCAATTAGGAGCACTCTATTCGCCTGCACTTTATTCGAGTTTCCAGACAGCAAACTGAACTGGCACATTCTCTTTAATACCCGAACACCGCACAGTCGGACGGCATGCGACGAGACGGGGAATCAAGAAAGTCGAACGATGTTCATTCCTAGAGAGCACATGGTTGAAGCCCCAATGTAATGGCACCAGAGAGAGAAAGATGGAGAGAGAGAGAGAGAGTGTGTGTGTGTGTGTGTGTGTGTGTGTGTGTGTGTGTGTGTGTGTGTGTGTGTGTGTGTGTGTGTGTGTGTGTGTGTGTGTGTGTGTGTGTGTGTGTGTGTGTGTGTGTGTGTGTGTGTGTGTGTGTGTGTGTGTGTGTGTGTGTGTGTGTGTGTGTGTGTGTGTGTGTGTGTGTGTGTGTGTGTGTGTGTGTGTGTGTGTGTGTGTGTGTGTGCAAGTGGTCGTGTTCGTATGTGCGAACGTACGATCGTGCGTGCGTGAGTGCGTGTGCAACTCTTCGCATAGATGGCAAAGAAAGTTACAACCACGGTCTAGACATTCAGAACAAGGTGTCATTATGTACGCAGGACCTACTTATATCCTAAGAAGATATCCCGGTTTAGTGAAAACAGTCGCTGTGTATCAACTGATATACAGCACCCCGCATTAACTGTTGCAAGTGCACACGGTCGGCCTTGTGGGGGCATTATGTGTGCGGTGCGCGTGACTGGGCGGGCGATAACTGGCGAGTGAGCAAACTCCTAATACTAGGGACGTCTGCACACGCAGCCATCTAATGAGGCTGTCAACAGACGTGGCGAATTAATGTGTCAGCAGTAAGTCGATCGTAAAACAACCGAAAGATGTGGGCCGCAGAAGCGTAGTGTTTAGAACATCGCTTTCGCCGATTTCGTTCGGTTCACGTTGCCTTTTTTGTCCGTCCACGTTTTGCAGGAACTACGGTAATAATATAATCACTGACCACAACGTGTTGGTGTGTACATTTAAACTCATCATCGTATTGGATTCACGTGTTGACTTCAGCGGGGGTAAACCTTGCGCACTACCAGTTATTGATTTGCCGAATGATTTATTTGTTGGGTTTGACTCACTGTGGTGATTCAGAGCGGACCACTTCCGGTTGAACCAAATGCGAGTGAAATTTGCCACGGGTCCGTCGTTAGTTTAGTTGATGGATCACCCGGGATTACGTGGAGTTGATGACGTCACTGTAGGCGAGTAGAAGTCAAATATACAATACGTTGTCGCGCTTACATTTATCCGGGCGTTAAATTTTATCCGGGTGATGTTTATATGCATATGTAAGGCATAATATTTGGCACCAGTAGATCACGTAGGGATAAATAATATCCAGTAGTTAAATATGTTTTGTGTGTGTCTATCTGTTTGTCTGTCTGTCTGTCTGTCTGTCTGTCTGTCTGTCTGTCTGTCTGTCTGTCTGTCTGTCTGTCTGTCTGTCTGTCTGTCTGTTTGTCTGTTCCTCTGTGTACGTCTGCCTGTGTATATCTGTATTACCGTCCCGCCAACACAGCATGATTATATATGACCGTCAACAAGTTTCTGTACGTCGTTGTACCACAGACAGCCTAACTGCGGTGCGCACCCAGAAATATGCATCTGTAGTCTTTACAATAAGCCGCGATTGTGTTCGCAGGACGGCGCGAACGTTCACAGATATTTATCACCAGTTTAGCAAAAAACATCGTGGTCAGCTCGGTGCAGACACGACTGTAAGCCGGAGACGGGATTGCTAAGTCTAACTAATGTTCTCATAAACCTCTCTCAGACGAGCCTACGTCCAAATAGAGATGGTTTGAATACGGAATGTGTGTCAATGCGGACGTCTCTAAGCGAAATATGTTCTCCACGCAATCACTGCAATGTAAGACGTCCATATTTCGTCAAGCTAGAACAATACGGGGTAACTCCGTGAAGGCCCACCGTCGTCGTCACACCGGACAGACAGTCTGTTGGCGAGGTATCAGGGGTACAGCGGGTGTGACGGACATTTGGCGGCGTGTTTATGAGGTCAGAGTAGTCGGTGCACCCCATTCGCTCACTCTCGCTCTTGTGACGTCATCGTGCGTACACATGGATCCTCGTGTGACGTCATGGCGCGTGCACTCGCGTCCTCGTGTAACGACGAGGCACGTGCACGCGATGAACGGTCAACATCTGCACGCGCCACGACGACACAAAAACCAATGCTCTGTGATTTGTTTGCCAGTATTTTAAGCAAAGCGCATCACCATCAGCTCGTGAAGTAATAATTGCATTAGCCATAATCTCGGCGGTAAGCGACGTTATCAAATGCAACATATTCTACACGTGTATTATAAAAGTAGGACAATGCTCAACTATATCGTGTGATAAAACAAAATGTTTGGATGATGCATTGCACGTAATGATTGACATATTTAGCTTCACCTCGACGTTCTGAAGTCATCGTGACCTGCGTGTTAGCGTTCAAAGTGTGTTTTCATTCGCGTTCGCAAGAGCGCATGTTATGTGCGTAATTGTCGAATTTCTAGTCAACTGTCCTAATTTTACCACCACGACTGATTCGAGCTGACCGCTACACAGACTAACCACGTCGATGTCCGATGTTATCCAGTGGTCGGAATGGCTTGAGGCTTCAGTAGCAGCTCATAATGCGATTACTATACTAACCATTATCACGACTCGACCAGATGGCCGGCTGCACAGCGAACATCGCAAAGTCAACATTTTAATTGAATATTCGGAGTCCTTCACCAAAACTAACCGGAAAATGTTAATGTCTAAGTCGGGAATTAAGCGAGCACTGCCCCGTTTCCTGTTTGTCGGCGAAGGTTGCAGTCGATTACATTATGTCTATTAACGGCGAAAACACCGAAATGCCTCCGGAGAACGGGGCTCTAAGATACGATTAAGACGCTACGAACGTAATGATATTATTATAATATTACTCCGGAAATTACTGGTTGATATGGCTGCTTCTGATTAGATTGGTTCGTCAGCAGTCGATGTTTTTTTATGTGTGCGTGTATGCGTGTGTGTATGTGTACGTACTTGGACGCACGTGTACATTCGTTGATATAAATTATAGACTATCAATATTTATAGTAGAAATTTGCACTTTTAACTGCGAATAAATATTACATTCAGTATTATGTCTTCGCTTGCATACTCTTATGACTCCATCAATTAATTCATCTCAAACAGTTATTTTCGCAAACGTTAAATGTTCGTGTTGTATTCCGTCATCGCCAGTGTCCCTAGGCCGAACAGCACGACTGATGTAGCACACGAACGTAGCATTTTTTCTCTTTGTACATCCGGGGTTCGATTCAGGGATGTAATGGCTAGTGTGTTCATGTCTTGTATTTGTGTATTTAACGTGTTTGTGTATGCCGTGTGTTCGTGTTCGTGTTTCGAATGTGTTCGTTATTCCACTGTTTTCGTGTTTTATGTTTCGAATAGTACATGTTCGTGTATTCAACGTATTCGTGTTCGAATATCTTTTTGGTGTTACAGGTCTCGGCATGTTCGTGTTCGTGTACCTCTGTGTTCGTGTTGCAAGTCTCGGCATATTCGTGTACCACTGTGTTCGTGTTACATATCTCGGCATGTTCGTGTACGGTGTGTTCGTGTTGCAGGTCTCGGCAGTGAGGACGAAGTGAGACTCGTGGAGTACCTGTTTGAGAAGCAAGGCTACAATGCTCTCATCCGCCCCGTGAAGAACCTCAACGAAACCGTCTGGGTCGAGTTCGGCCTTGCCATGATTCAGCTCATCAACGTCGTGAGTAGTCGGGTCGTCGGCCTTATATACGTAGGACCCAGTCTGGGTTGTCGTTGGCCCTAGATACTTAGGGTCCAGTATGGGTTGTCGTTGGCCGTATACAACAAGGATCCAGTATGGGTCTTCTTTGGTGGTCCTATATACTTAGAATCCAAATTGGGTCGTCGTTAGCCTTATATTTTATGGTCCTCCACTAGTCGACGGGTTCATTCGTCTCGTGTCAGACTCTTTAGCATGTTCGAACCTAGTTTGTGTCCAATGAGACATGCTAGCTTATACATATTTACTACTTCGTTTTCGTGTAACCTTCGGACAAACAATTACATCATTTGTATTGATCATATCGGGTCAAAACTAAACCACAATGACCTCAATTGTCTACTAAATTACACATCTAGACTTCGACGAGACCGATTGACGATGAATTTAATCAATTGAGGAGCGAGTTTTAAAATGAGATATGCTATCGATGTATTACTATAATGTGTCCTGTGCGTTTGTCATCTGCATGCTGCTTCGTGGAAATGAAACATAGACACGAACAGAGAGTTAGCAAGTTCCATGCCTTATACGCGAGACTGCTTAGAGTTGTCCAGTTGTTCTCATGCCGCCTTAAGAACTAGTTTTGACTCAAGTGAGTCTAATTGTACTTTTGTTTTAAATAACATCCGTCGTCGGTGTTGACGTTTCGTGTCGTGCCGGGAAGTTTCGTGGATGTTAACACAGACTGAGTTGAATGGAGCTAGTGTACCACACGGAAAGATCGCATAACCAACGTCACTGTATTCAAGAGAGTACACACCGCGAGCATGGAATTTCTGGAGCAAGAAAAATGTGGCTCACACACAGGAAGGCAAAGTACTGATGCAAATGCTTTATATAAACTCTCGGAAAGGACTAGAAGCAGACGTCGCCTCAAACAAAGAACCAGGGTTGTGACGAAGTGAAACTTTAAGAAGTGCGGTATAATACTCCCAGCAATGGTGCTCACTAGGTCAATGTGGACCATGCTGGAGAAGGCACTTGCAATCTAAAACACACGAACGGCCCCGGTCAACACCGCATTCTTTCTAACACTGATCCAACAAATTGCGTGTTCTGATGAGTTCTCAGAGAAATATCAGTTTTTCCAAATAAATAATGGCAACGTAGCCACATTCTGATGAGCACGAGATACCTGTGTCAAGATTGATGCCGTCTAGCATCCGGTTGTCCACATGTCTTGCTTTCGTTTCCCAATACAGTTACAAGCATGTCTGACGTTACCGTTTATTGACATATAAAATACACGATTTGTTCTTTCCGGTCTAAGACATATCTGGCAGTTGTGCTACATTATCGTCCATCGAAGTAATTAACCATCAATTTAGACGCCAGATCACACGGAAATGATTCGTGAAACCGGACTATATGTTGCGCTGTAACTCAACCGGAAGTATGACGTTGACGGCCATGTTGTGCATTCTGTGAGTGTCGTTAAGAGCCAGCGACGGCCATTTCTGGTCGTAAACCAGTTCAATGTGGCCATATGGAGTTTAGCCGGCGACGTCAACAGCATGATATTGTTGGACAGAACTAAACTGATGACATGGCAATTCAAGTAGACGTGTTAGTGTCCCGGTGTCAGTCACAATGAACTATTGCGTGCTGTGGTGGCATGGAGATTTGGTCGTGTGTAATAAGATTGCCGTCCACAGCAAAACCCCAAGATGTCAAGTGGAAAAGGACACCGTTGCCATATCGAAAGTCAAACAGTTATTCATATTTTTCTTTGTGTAATCCACCCTTTTCAATGTTGGGCCTTTTGCAATGGTTCTCCATTATCGTGTCTTAAACATATTCCGACAT
The DNA here is from genome assembly GCA_963995525.1 of Escarpia spicata. NCBI lineage: Eukaryota > Metazoa > Annelida > Polychaeta > Sabellida > Siboglinidae > Escarpia > Escarpia spicata. The sequence goes on along the minus strand of OZ023216.1, from coordinate 53,078,075 downwards.
TTATACAATAATTAGATAATTTTTTTCATCCGTCTATAATCCTGTGAAGGTGTAATTCCTTCTGGACCGTCGATATAGGTTGGCCTGGGAGAGGCGATGTTGTCCGGAGACGGGACGGACACCCACAGGATGCACACGACGCGATGATAGAGCGACAATTTTTTACATGCTACATAACCTTCGGTCAGACATGTTAATATGTTTTCCAATACTGTCCACTGCATGCGTCCTTCCTCATGGGTGGACACTGTTCACCCGGTGTCCACTGCCTTCTCCGTGGCAACGGTCTGCGACGACCAAACTTAAGTGCTTGCCACGACACCTGTTGGACAACGTGACGACATCCGTAGTGTAACGTGACGCTTCGTGACAATAACTAACTTGTGCCGCGATATGCATAACTTTGTCCACCGACAGTGTAGAATATATACACAGGTGTCGTGGCAAGCACTTACGTTTGGTCGTCGCAGACCGTTGCCACGGAGAAGGCAGTGGACACCGGGTGAACAGTGTCCACCCACGAGGAAGGACGCATGCAGTGGACAGTATTGGAAAACATATGAACATGTCTGACCGAAGGTTATGTAGCATGTAAAAAATTGTCGCTCTATCATCGCGTCGTGTGCATCCTGTGGGTGTCCGTCCCGTCTCCGGACAACATCGCCTCTCCCAGGCCAACCTATATCGACGGTCCAGAAGGTCACCGCGCAGCATCGCTCGGAGAGCCTCATTGTGTTCAGCTGGACCGTGTCAGTGCATTGACCACGTGATCACACTTGGAGCCAACTTGGTGGCTTAACCAGGTCTCTCACAATCAAATTAGTGTTCTTGCTTTGCTATTACCTCCGTTGCTTGCTGGTATATATGTGAAGACACAGGAACGTCATCACACGGTGACAGAGTGTTCCTCGGACCGTTAACACGATATAGCAAGATTGCCCACGTCAAGAAAACACAGAACTAGACAAGGAAGCATCTGGCTTATGAAGAATCCATTATTTGTGTATGCATAATATTAGGTAATCCGCCCTTCTAAGTTGGTTGCTCATCATTGTTACGTATACAACTAGGTAGCATTTACACAATTGGTAGATCGTGTGTTCCTTCATCCAAATATTATGTTGTCATCTTCCACTGAGTCAGGCCGCTTCGTCCTGCAGAATTTCCTTCATCTTCTTCAACAAAAACAGTGACAATGAATATATGTTTATTTAGTTGATGTGTACATTTAGATACAAGTACACAATCATGCCAGTAGTGCGAGAAACGTTATCTTACGTTATTACCGCGGTATCTGGATATAGCTAGCTAGGTTATTCGCAATGCCTAGTATGTCAGTATTTACTGTCCATGAATTGTTATACGGCCCCTTAATGTTTAACGTGCCTGTCGGAAGAGAAGCCTACGTCCCATAAAACCACTTACTCAAGCGCCTCACGTTCAAACGATTAGTGCGCGACGCAATTAACACGCGCGTGTGGCGTGTCTGCGCGCCATTAACGTCGGCACTGAAAGCCAACGACGAAACTGGAAACGGCGTCGTCAGTACAGAGAGCATCGCGAGCATTCAATGACGAGCGACGAATGATGAATGTCATCAAATGACTGACAAATGACGTCGTCATGCGTTGACGACTAGCCCGGCTCAATTGTTATCTCGTCGACCGTAACAGGGCGCGTATTCTCAACGGGCGCACGACTTTCTTAGCCAAGACTTTCCAAAATACGGCGGATAAAGCAGCGCAATTATAGTATATTAGTGCAAGGCTATTCTTGAGTCCATTCATTGACGATGCTGCGATGCATTGACGATGCTGCGGTTTATGGACGATGGGTTTTATTTACGATGTTGTGTTTTATATGCTAAATGAAATTAACCTTCCCTGCCTGCCTGCCTGCCTGCCTGCCTGCCTGTCCGTGATTGTTATTCTGTACGAATACATCGGAATAATGAGTCCAAATACTTTTTGCAAGCTGTCACTTCCCGAGTGGTTTCTGTGAACAATAAATCACGATGCAGTTATGGATATCGTGGTTTGTCGTAGAGCGCATAAACGAGTGCAATATCCTCGTTTGATTCGCAAATGTCACAAGAGACTGCTTTCGGGAGATGTGTAAAATAAATTGACCGACTTAGACGGGGTCTTCTGGTCGATTAGGCAGGCAAATCACGATATCGAAACTACAGTTAACAAGTTTAGTATATTAATGTCTGCGCGTCGATTTATATGGACACTGATATAGTCGAACATTGCGTTTTGCACGTTCTGACACATAGACACCCTCGCCTTCTTACACAACCCTCTTCTGCACGGACACACTCACGTGTACATGGTCCTATATAGACACATGTACGCGCATGCATTTAGACACAAACACGAACACATACGGACACACACGAACACATACGGACACACACGAACACAGCCTGACACAATCAGACACACGGACATACACACGACGGAAACACTCGAATAGATACGGACGCACGTGTATGCACACGCACACACGCACACACGCGCACACGCGCACACACGCACACACGCACACACGCGCACACGCGCACACGCGCACACGCGCACACGCGCACACGCGCACACGCGCACACGCGCACACGCGCACACGCACACACGCACACACGCACACACGCACACACGCACACACGCACACACGTATCGACGCACACACGCACACGTACGCGCACACACGCACACACGCACGCACACTCCCAGAGACACACACGCGCGCATACACAGGCACACCACACGCACACGAACACGCACACGCACTCGCACATGCACACACATACGGCTGGGATGTTCTTCCATCCATGCGGTGTGTATGTCACGTATGTGTCCTGATTCCTGCATCCTCTGAGGCAACAGTTCGGATTTGCAGCGGTTCGTACAAAGATCGCCCCTTGCAATCCTCCACCGCCGAAGTGCCGCGCCAACAGCCGCTCGCTTCCCTGTCCTTTTTGCGTCCAATCAATCGCCGCCCACGAGCCGGCGCACACAGACGTTCGAGCACTAGGGACGCTCGTTGGACTCGTTTCCGACACACAGCGACAACGAGATTAAATCGGACCATTCTGGTCTGGAATCGAGTGCGACGACAAGGAAGTGCCGGATGATGACATTACGGGATGTTTTATAAGGAGACAATGCGGTGGCGGAGATCGAGAGGAAATCCTTCAAATGTCACTAGTTAAGGACGCCGTGACATGGCAAACATTCATTTGATAACTTACCTGATTCCATAATCGTCCGACGAAACGTGACTACCATGTTTTATGTGCCATCTGCACTGGACTTTACGTGCGGTCGACTTTCCCTTGCCATGCGTGCAGTGAAATGTGTTTGTGTGTGCGTGCGTGTACGTGTCCGTGTGCATGTGTGTGTGTGTGAATGCGTGTCTGCGTGATGGGTTCGTGCGTGCGTGTGTGCGTACGTATGTGTTCGCGTGTGTAATCAAGCAGCCAAAATATCAACTAACAAACGAAAAGACGCTGATTCTGCGAGAGTCGATCGATACTGGCACCCCGAGGAGAGGAGACGTTATGCACGGCCCGGTTCTCTGATTGTGTAAGTGTTCGCAGTGTCTATGTCCTCCCAGCGCGGCCGCGCCTTTTTGGCAGTCCCTGGAGTGACGTCATGTCTGACGGACGAGAGAACGACTTGTTCGTAAATCGCGGCAGAGGTTCTCCTTGGGGAGGAAAGGGAACGCGATCGAGAATGCAACACACGACTCCACCGCTATAGACATTCAAGACGCAATTTTCTAGCATATAGTTGATATGTGCGTGTATGTGTGTGTGTGTGTGTGTGTGTGTGTGTGTGTGTGTGTGTGCGTGTGTGCGTGTGTGCGTGCGTACATGTTTGTTTGTTTGTGCGTGTGTGAGTGTGTGTGTGTGTATGTGTGCGTGTGTGTGTGTGGGGGTGTGTGTGTGAGTGTTGTGTGTGTGTGTGTGTGTGTGTGTGTGTGTGTGAGTGAGTGAGTGAGTGAGTGAGTGAGTGAGTGAGTGAGTGAGTGAGTGAGTGAGTGAGTGAGTGAGTGAGTGAGTGAGTGAGTGAGTGAGTGAGTGAGTGAGTGAGTGAGTGAGTGAGTGAGTGAGTGAGTGAGTGAGTGAGTGAGTGAGTGAGTGAGTGAGTGAGTGTGTGTGTTGTTTGTGTTTGTGTATGTGTGTGAGTGAGTATGTGCGTGTGAGCGTACGTGTTTGTTTGTTTGTGTGTGTGTGTTGCGCGTGTGTGCGCGACGTTTGTTTGTGTGTGTAAGTGTGTGTGTTTGTTTGTATGTGTGCGTGTGTGCATGGGTGCGTGTGTGTGTGTGTGTGCATGTGCGTGTGTGCGTACTCATGTATGTGTCTACATGCGTATATAGTGACGGTTTCAGCCTAAGACACTGTGCTTGTCACAGTACGCTGCAACCGGTCATTCTTGGACACCATTACACGGTCAGGAATAAAGGCGAGATGTGGCTAAATAGCTTGATTATAGCTGTTGGACTAGTTTCGCGTCAGCTGTCTGTAGTGGTTATGTGGACTCTGAGGAGACAATGAGCGCTGTTATCTCGGATAAAGGTCATTGGAGAGATATGTCGCAGTGAACACGACGATGCGTGTCGCTCTCGGGTCTAATTCTCGCAATTCTCCACAATCATGTTGTGTCAATGCTACAGACGGCGTACTCTGAGATATCATTTTACAAGCAGCGGTCAATGATGGTGTGTGTGGAATTCTAACGTATTGTTATGTACAGAACATAAAGTGTACATTACTGGGTATGACGTTTATAAAGCACGTGTAAATGTGGGCAAGAACTATGAGACGCAAATAATTTTTATAGAAACACCACACGAGTCGAGGTGGTTGGCCGAATTCATGTATTTAAACGGAAAACCAACGGATACCAACATTGAATGAAATCATGCTCTAACGGTTTGCAATGTGGTTTATCATATACAACCTACATACAATTGCCAAGAAATCTGACAAGTTGTAGATAGGTATCTACGAGAAAGGCACATTAGTGTAGCTAGCGTCTGTCGACCCTGAGCATATATATAGGGTTATAGCCTGAACTTGTATCAACTTGTTTGACTGTTACGTGTTCATTGACTTGAAGACAAAACGACGAGATCGCTTGATGAATTCTGCCTTCTGTTTCAGGATGAAAAGAACCAGATCATGAAATCGAACGTTTGGCTACGAATGGTATGTCTTCGTTTATATATCAAGTAACGTTACCGTGTATATATATACATGTATATACATATATATATATATACATGTATATAGATATATATATATATATACATATATTGTATAATACATGTATATGTTGTCATAATTGTCTGCTCATTGGCTTATTGATTGACAATTGAATTTAACTTGTTATGCTTTAAAACAAGAAAACATTACTAAACATGCTGGAGTAGTATTTGTGTTTATACAGATCATCATCTAATTTAAAGATTACTATATTTTACACATTTTCTCCGAATATACATACCCCGTATGCTTAGTATGTATAGTTACACTTTGTATTAATATTTCACAATATTCAGTTCATCCAAATGTTGCCAATCTACAAGTCCTGCCACACATTCCACGTCAGTGAACGATTCCTATCTCAATGAAAAGAACTCGAGTCTTCCAAACGATATTTATTTTATATTTTGGTTATCTATTGGGATAGTAATGAATCCTGCCAAACCGATTCAACGAGCTGCCACAACACATTAGCATTCTCTGATCTTATTATTGACCTAAATCACCAGTCACTCAATGTCCGATCGATTATCCACAACACATCCGGCGCATCATTTGTGTCCCAATCGCTACCCATCTATGGCTATAAAGCATCTCTTACTCGTTTTTAGCGATTATATCCTTCAGTGGGAATGGTATGGAATGAGTAATGCAATAAACAAGTCATTTACGATTATATTCGCGGCGTTATAAAACATTTGTAGCGAAATACGTATACAAATTGGCGTTGAGAGATGCAAATATTATCATTACTACAATTTACACCCACAGTCTACTTGTTTTTTCGACATACACAGGAAATTACATTATTTAAAATTATGAATCCTGTTGTAGTAATCACAATTGTTATATTTGTTGTTCATAATACATATTGAAATGTATACATATGTATCTATATGTACGTCAATACGAGTACATATAATATGTAGTTGTATATATGAATGTATGTTGATACATTGAGTGATCCTCAACTATATATTTAAGTCATATGAAACATTACTCTGATCGTTTCATGTAAATTTTGTTGTTGTTGGGTGGCCCCCGTGCTACCGATATAATATATTAATGGGAGTCTCCCGACCTTACGTATTACTTACGTTATTCGTTGCATTTGTATTGTACACATAGGTCAAATCAATGTCTGAGTTCTACGGTCTGATTGTTGTCACGGTCCGAATGAGCCTCCGACCGGCGGATAACGGCGGATGTACAGAGAGCTGACTCGTTGCCTCGAATAACTTCTAAGCGAAAAATATTATTAATGTGTTCCTCATTCTAGGCACAGAGAAAAATCGACACGTAACCTAACCGGCTTAGTGGCTGTTAACGATGTTTTAGAGTAGATGGAAAAAGGACGTATCTGGGGAATGCTTTCGCATTCAGCGCCTGCGACCTAGTCAGTCCCGCTTGGCGGCGCTCCAATGTATGCGCACACTCGAACGGCTGACTTCAATTTTATTTTGTCCTTCCGGTAGCAATATCAGTCATGCGCAATCAGGCGTGTGGCGACGAATCGTTTTCAGTACGTTGCGATCGAGAAACGACGCGAGAGACGGCAGAACGCAGGCGGTCGTCGGAAGTTTATTGAACGGCGTCAGGGCAGATGCCACTGACAGTAAGGCGCACTGTCTCACGAGCGTTTTTATGCGCGTAATATTCCGCTCTGATGCACTAGTTCTGTATTGATCTCGTGATCTTCGTCGTTTTCTATGAATTCCACCATGTGTTGATACATAAGCACGCAAGCTCAAATACACGCACGCACCCATACACGCATGTACGCACACGCACACACACACGCGCACGCACGAGCGCGGGCACACACACGCACGCACACGCACGCACACGCACGCACGCACACACATACACACACGCACGCACGCAGACACACACACATGCAGACACACACACACACACACACGAACACACACACATACACACACATACACACATACACACACACACACACACACACACACACACACACACACACACACACACACACACACACACACACACACACATACATACACACACACACACACACACACATTGCAAAGTTTTAATAAAATAATTGAAGAAGTAGTAATATAAATTTTCATTTTTAGTGCTGATTAAGCAGAGTTTGTCGTCAGAATATCTACATATGTCAATCTTCGCTTAATCTTCACAAAGCACAGCAACACACTGAAATGGAGAAACGTCCTGGACTGCATATTTTGCAGATAGATAAGTCCTTCGCCATACCTCACACGTCACAAGTGAAAGTCCTAACATTTCTTGTTATTGCGACTTGATGCCGACCACCAGCCAGCGCCTCTCTCCAGCGCCGTCCCGACTCCCTATATCATCTCTCGCAGCAAACGACCGCTTCGCGTGCTATCTTTATGACCGCGCTGCAGGACTGTCCAACGTCCCCCGCTGACCGCCCGCGACCGCTCGCGATCGCCCGCGACCGCCCACCTCCCTCCGATAACCCCTGACCGAGGGCTTATCGAGGGACCGGTGTACCAGTCCATCACTGGTCAGCTGTATGTTCATGGTTTAATAGTGCATCACTGGTCAGCTGTACGTTCATGGTCTAACTGTGCATCACTGGTCAACTGTACGTTCATGATCTAACAGTGCATTACTGGTTAGCTGTACGTTCATGGTCTAACAGTGCATCACCGGTCAGCTGTACGTTCATGGTCTAACAGTGCATCTCTGGTCAGCTGTACGTTCACGGTCTAACAGTGATTCTCTGGTCAGCTGTACGTTCACGGTCTAACAGTGCATCTCTGGTCAGCTGTACGTTCACGGTCTAACAGTGCATCTCTGGTCAGCTGTACGTTAATGGTCTAACAGTGCATCTCTGGTCAGCTGTACGTTAATGGCCTAACAGCGCATCTCTGGTCAGCTGTACGTAAATGGTCTAACAGACCAACACTGATCAGCTGTACGTTCACGGTCTAACAGTGCATCTCTGGTCAGCTGTACGTTCACGGTCTAACAGTGCATCTCTGGTCAACTGTACGTTAATGGTCTAACAGTGCATCTCTGGTCAGCTGTGCGTTAATGGTCTAACAGTGCATCTCTGTTCAGCTGTACGTTAATGGTCTAACAGTGCATCTCTGTTCAGCTGTACGTTAATGGTCTAACAGTGCATCTCTGTTCAGCTGTACGTTAATGGTCTAACAGACCAACACTGATCAGCTGCACGTTCGTGCGAACTTCGCATAACACGAATTTGCACCGATAGTGTGTGAGAGTGAGTGTGCGTGCGTGCGTGAGTGTGAGTGTGTGTGTGTGTGTGTGTGTGCGCGCGCGCACACGCGTGTGTGTGTGTGTTTTACAGAACGACCGCCATAGTAGCATTGGTATAAGCCGGATATAAAACGTTAAACATTTAACACACCAGTACCATGGTTGTGTTGGACAGGCAGTCAATTAAAAGGCAAGCATTTTTGCACATGTTTTGCACGTTATCGTAGTGGTTAATTGTTCCTGTCCGTTGTGTTGCAGTTGTGGAAAGACTACCAGTTGACATGGGTGCCCGCGTTGTATGGCAACATCGTGAAGATACGGATACTGCCAGAGAAAGTGTGGAAACCAGACATCGTTCTGTTCAACAAGCAAGTCTCACACCTCCTATGATTCAATCTTTCACTGTTTCACAAATACAAAAATACATACAGCTTTACATACATACATACATACGTACATACATACACATACACATACACACATACACACATACACACATACACACATACACACACACACACACACACACACACACACACACACACACACACACACACACACACACACACACACACACACACACACACACACACACACACACACACACACACATACACACATACACACATACACACATACACACATACACGTTTCTCCTGTACGTGTCCGCTCACGTTACTACTGTACATGTCCGCTCACGTTACTACTGTACATGTCCGTTCACGGTACTCCAGTATGTGACCGTTCACGGTACTCCTGTATGTGACCGTTCACGGTACTCCAGTATGTGACCGTTCACGGTACTCCTGTATGTGTCCGTTCACGGTACTTCTGTATGTGTCCGTTCACGGTACTTCTGTATGTGACCGTTCACGGTACTCCTGTATGTGACCGTTCACGGTACTCTTGTATGTGACCGTTCACGGTACTCCTGTATGTGACCGTTCACGGTACTCCTGTATGTGTCCGATCACGGTACTCTTGTATGTGACCGTTCACGGTACTCCTGTATGTGTCCGTTCACGGTACTCTTGTATGTGACCGTTCACGGTACTCCTGTATGTGACCGTTCACGTTACTACTGTACATGTCCGCTCACGTTACTACTGTACATGTCCGTTCACGGTACTCCTGTATGTGTCCGTTCACGGTACTCCAGTATTTGACCGTTCACGGTACTCCTGTATGTGTCCGTTCACGATACTCCTCTATGTGTCCGTTCACGGTACTCCTGTATGTGTTCGTTCACGGTACTCCAGTATGTGACCGTTCGCGATACTCCTGTATGTGACCGTTCACGGTACTCCTGTATGTGTCCGTTCACGGTACTCTTGTATGTGTCCGTTCACGGTACTCCTGTATGTGTCCGTTCACGGTACTCCAGTATGTGACCGTTCACGGTACTTCTGTATGTGTCCGTTCACGGTACTCCAGTATGTGACCGTTCACGGTACTCCTGTATGTGTCCGTTCACGATACTCCTGTATGTGTCCTTTCACGGTACTCCTGTATGTGTTCGTTCACGGTACTCCAGTATGTGACCGTTCGCGATACTCCTGTATGTGTCCGTTCACGGTACTCTTGTATGTGTCCGTTCACGGTACTCCTGTATGTGTCCTTTCACGGTACTCTTGTATGTGTCCGTTCACGGTACTCCAGTATGTGACCGTTCACGGTACTCCTGTATGTGACCGTTCACGGTACTCCAGTATGTGACCGTTCACGGTACTCCTGTATGTGACCGTTCACGGTACTCTTGTATGTGTCCGTTCACGGTACTCTTGTATGTGTCTGTTCACGAAGGTCGTGGTTTCCCCGTAGTGCGGCTCGTCGTCATAAGCTATGTCCCAGTTCATCACAGACGCGATAGTCTGTCGCAACTACTTCATTTGTTTCCAAGTCGAGTAGTCGAGTAGTCGAGTAGTCGAGTAGTCCGTTTAGTGGCATCTCCTTGACATTTATCTTTGCTTAATGACACAGGACGCGGTCGCGAGGTAATAACGACGGACCTTTCTAAATGATGACATATGGGGCAGTTGTTAACGGTGAACGAACCTGATTTCTGGCAGATAGCTTCCGTGTTTCGTTTCTGCGTAATGATTACCATGGCGCTGATTGTTGTTAGGTAATCACTGCTAGTGTATGATGTTTGATGTGTTCTTATTGGGTAATTAACTCTATTTTTGATGACGTGACTTCCAGATATATACGACACTTGTTTGCGTATTGTCATAGCTGCAGCTAACGAATAATATTACATTATGTATCCCTTGCAGCGAAAGCGAATATTGTTTCTATTGCGGTATTACAAGCGCTGTGCATATTGCATTATTAGCAAAACTAATATCATTTAAATTAAATCAGACACATTATTTTATTTACAAGGGCATGACATTGACAGTTCCTTGAAGGTAATGAAGGCGGTGTCGCATCATAATCAAAGCCGTATTAGTGAAAGTACTACTGTGCAACGAACTGTCCGTTGGACAGCGCGATGATAGTGTACCCCCTCGATAAGCATCGTGTGGAAGTTGCAGCTTGGACATCATTATTGTTAAATATATGATAACTACAGACGAATGACGACGCCATATTGTGTTGGCTGTTACCATGCCATGGCAACCCATATGGTCGTGTCATATTGGTTGTCACCATGCCATGGCAACCCATATGGTCGTGTCATGTTGGTTGTCACCATGATATGACAACGCATGTAGTCGCGTCGTATTGGTTGTCACTATGACATAACGATACTTATAATCTTGTCGTGTTGGTTCTCACCATGATACTATAACGCATGTAGTCGTGTCGTGTTGGTTGTTACCATGACATGATGACGCTTGTAGTCGTGTCGTGTTGGTTGTCACCATGACATGACGACGCTTGTAGTCGTGTCGTATTGATTGTCACCATGACAGGACGATACATGTAATCGTGTCGTTGTGGTTGTCACCACTCGCCTGCCCTAACCGCGGCGTGTGTGTTACAGTGCTGACGGCCGGTACGAGGTGTCCTACAAGCCGTCAGTCGTCATCAGCAACGACGGCAGCGTGCTGTGGATCCCTCCCGCCATCTACAAGAGCTCGTGTCGCATCGACGTCAAGTACTTCCCGTTCGACGAGCAGGAGTGCGAGATGAAGTTCGGCTCGTGGACCTTCAACGGCGACCAGGTCGGACTAAAGTTCTACGAGCGGAAGGAGCGAGTTGACCTTAGCGACTACGTGAACAGCGGCACGTGGGACATCATCAACTGTCCCGGCAAGCTGGAGAATTCGACGGACCGTGTCGACGGACATATCAAGAAGAAGATGACGTTCACACTGCAGATCCGCCGTAAGACGCTGTTCTACACCGTCAACCTGATCATCCCGTGCGTTCTCATCTCCTTCCTCAGTGTGTCCGTCTTCTACCTGCCGGCAGACGCAGGTGAGAAGATGACGATGTGTATATCGATCCTGCTCGCTCTCGTTGTCTTCTTGTTGCTCGTCTCCAAGATCCTGCCGCCGACGTCAATCAGCATCCCGCTCATCGCCAAGTACCTCTTGTTCACGTTCATCATGAACATATTCACGATATTCATCACCGTCATAATCATCAACTGGAACTTCCGCACTCCGCGCACTCACCGGATGTCGCGCTGGGTGCGCGTCATCTTCCTCAACTACCTGCCCAAGTTGCTGTTCATGCGCCGGCCCAACCACGACGACCGATGGACGGAGAAAGCCTACAGTCGCGTGGCTCAGGGCCGGGGCACGGCACCGGCCGACGGCGTGCAGCAGATACGACAGCAGTACTCGTCCAACGCCCGCTCGGACATTGAGCTCGCCGAGATGCACCCGACCAACTGTCGCGTGCACACGAACTCGTCGGGCGAGCCGAGGCCCGACCAGGACGCTGCCAGCGGGGCGGAGGCGGCCGGCTTCCGCATGACGCCAGAGACACACAAGGCCATCGAGGCGGTCCGCTTCATCGCCGCGCACCTCAAGAACGAGGACGACTACGCTGAGGTGGGAACTCTTGCGTTGTTCTATCTAAGACTTATATGTGTCTGTTCGCTTTCCCCTGTCTCATTGTTCTGTCTTTCTTTCTTTTTTGTTTGTTTGTTTCTGTATGTCTGTCTGTCTGTCTCTCTCACTCATTCTCTCGCTTCCCACACTCCTCCTCCTCCTCCTCCCCCCTCTCTCTCTCTCTTTTCTCTCTCCCTCCCTCCCTCTCTCTCTCTCTCTCTCTCTCTCTCTCTCTCTCTCTCTCTCTCTCTCTCTCTCTCTCTCTCTCTCTCTCTCTCTCTCTCTCTCTCTCTCTCTCTCTCTCTCTCTCTCTCTCTCTCTCTCTCTCTCTCTCTCTCTCTCTCTCTCTCTCTCTCTCTCTCTCTCTCTCTCTCTCTCTCTCTCTCTCTCTCTCTCTCTCTCTCTCTCTCTCTCTCTCTCTCTCTCTCTCTCTCTCTCTCTCTCTCCCTCCCCCCCCCTCTCTCTCTCTCTCTCTCTCTCTCTCTCTCTCTCTCTCTCTCTCTCTCTCTCTCTCTATATATATATATATACACACGTACGAATGAGTGTGCATGCGTGTGTGCGCGCGTGTATATATGTATATATATAATATATGCATATATATATATAATATATGCATGCATGCGTGTGTACACGCGTGTATATATAAATAAATAAATATATATATATAATATATATGCATGCATGCGCACTCACTCGTTCGTACGTACACACACATATAAACACGTACGGACGTATACACGCACGTACGTATTTATTAACAACTTATCGATGCACTGGAACAGTGGCATTAGTCCTGTTGGTCGAGATTACCAGTACTACTTGCTACCGCGCATGAATCGTTGTCGTATTGGCAGGTGGCTCGTATTTAAACGGTGGAACGATTGCCGGATCGTTTGTTAACGTTGCGATCCAGACGATAAGCTTACCCAGGCGAGGAATGCGGCAAACTTTGATTCCATCGAATTCATTCTAAGAACATAAAGCTTCGTGTCCGAAGGATGGATGTTCTCACTGTCACATCCATCGACATCGTGTGTGACGGAGAATGACAGTAGACAATACATACATTCTAAAGACTCCACAGACCATGATTTGGTATTGGAGAATACATATTCAAACTATTGGGAATAATTTAGTCATAGTTTTTTAGGTGACATTTGTAGTAATATTTATTTCCAGCGCTCGGATCTTCTGTTAAATTAATAGTCGGTATATATTGTGGTTAGCCTGTTAACGGTTTATGAGATATGCCTGCATCCAGCCATTGTAGAAGTACACCACCACAGAGCAATCACTTGGATGTGACAGTATAAGAAGTCACATTTTGGGGCATTGTAAATGTATCTCTTCCTAGACACCGATGTTCACTCACAACTTTCTACATTCACTCGCTTCCTTGGCTTCTGATCTGCCAATTGGCGACGGATTTAAAAAACGTACTTGTATAGAATTATTCACTTACGATGATACACATTTGCTTTGCCACTGATCGGACAAATGTGGAAACACAAAAGCTACTCTCCAGATGACGTCATTGTAAATGAGTGTAAATTCGAAATAATTTAATGGTGATAACTGACGCCCTGTGTTTGCTACTCCGTGGGTGGATGCTAGCTAGTGTAATGGTGATAACTGACGTCCTGTGTTTGTTACTCCGTGGGTGGATGCTAGCTAGTGTAATGGTGATAACTGACGTCCTGTGTTTGTTACTCCGTGGGTGGATGCTAGCTAGTGTAATGGTGATAACTGACGCCCTGTGTTTGTTACTCCGTGGGTGGATGCTAGCTAGTGTAATGGTGATAACTGACGTCCTGTGTTTGTTACTCCGTAGGTGGATGCTAGCTAGTGTAATGGTGATAACTGACGCCCTGTGTTTGTTACTCCGTGGGTAGATGCTAGCTAGTGTAATGGTGATAACTGACGTCCTGTGTTTGTTACTCCGTGGGTGGATGCTAGCTAGAGTAATGGTGATAACTGACGTCCTGTGTTTGTTACTCCGTGGGTGGATGCTAGCTAGTGTAATGGTGATAACTGACGTCCTGTGTTTGTTACTCCGTAGGTGGATGCTAGCTAGAGTAATGGTGATAACTGACGTCCTGTGTGTGTTACTCCGTAGGTGGATGCTAGCTAGAGTAATGGTGATAACTGACGTCCTGTGTTTGTTACTCCGTAGATGGATGCTAGCTAGAGTAATGTTGATAACTGACGCCCTGTGTTTGTTACTCCGTAGGTGGATGCTAGCTAGTGTAATGGTGATAACTGACGCCCTGTGTTTGTTACTCCGTGGGTGGATGCTAGCTAGTGTAATGGTGATAACTGACGTCCTGTGTTTGTTACTCCGTAGGTGGATGCTAGCTAGTGTAATGGTGATAACTGACGTCCTGTGTTTGTTACTCCGTAGGTGGATGCTAGCTAGTGTAATGGTGATAACTGACGTCCTGTGTTTGTTACTCCGTGGGTGGATGCTAGCTAGTGTAATGGTGATAACTGACGCCCTGTGTTTGTTACTCCGTGGGTGGATGCTAGCTAGTGTAATGGTGATAACAGACGTCCTTGGTTTGTTACTCCGTGGGTGGATGCTAGCTAGAGTAATGGTGATAACTGACGTCCTGTGTTTGTTACTCCGTAGGTGGATGCTAGCTAGAGTAATGTTGATAACTGACGTCCTGTGTTTGTTACTCCGTAGGTGGATGCTAGCTAGAGTAATGGTGATAACTGACGTCCTGTGTTTGTTACTCCGTAGGTGGATGCTAGCTAGAGTAATGTTGATAACTGACGTCCTGTGTTTGTTACTCCGTAGGTGGATGCTAGCTAGAGTAATGGTGATAACTGACGTCCTGTGTTTGTTACTCCGTAGGTGGATGCTAGCTAGAGTAATGTTGATAACTGACGTCCTGTGTTTGTTACTCCGTGGGTGGATGCTAGCTAGAGTAATGGTGATAACTGACGTCCTGTGTTTGTTACTCCGTGGGTGGATGCTAGCTAGTGTAATGGTGATAACTGACGTCCTGTGTTTGTTACTCCGTAGGTGGATGCTAGCTAGAGTAATGGTGATAACTGACGTCCTGTGTTTGTTACTCCGTAGGTGGATGCTAGCTAGTGTAATGGTGATAAATGACGTCCTGTGTTTGTTACTCCGTAGGTGGATGCTAGCTAGAGTAATGGTGATAACTGACGCCCTGTGTTTGTTACTCCGTGGGTGGATGCTAGCTAGAGTAATGGTGATAACTGACGTCCTGTGTTTGTTACTCCGTAGGTGGATGCTAGCTAGAGTAATGTTGATAACTGACGCCCTGTGTTTGTTACTCCGTAGGTGGATGCTAGCTAGTGTAATGGTGATAACTGACGTCCTGTGTTTGTTACTCCGTGGGTGGATGCTAGCTAGTGTAATGGTGATAACTGACGCTCTGTGTTTGTTACTCCGTGGGTGGATGCTAGCTAGTGTAATGGTGATAACTGACGTCCTTGGTTTGTTACTCCGTGGGTGGATGCTAGCTAGAGTAATGGTGATAACTGACGTCCTGTGTTTGTTACTCCGTAGGTGGATGCTAGCTAGAGTAATGTTGATAACTGACGTCCTGTGTTTGTTACTCCGTAGGTGGATGCTAGCTAGAGTAATGGTGATAACTGACGTCCTGTGTTTGTTACTCCGTAGGTGGATGCTAGCTAGAGTAATGTTGATAACTGACGTCCTGTGTTTGTTACTCCGTAGGTGGATGCTAGCTAGAGTAATGGTGATAACTGACGTCCTGTGTTTGTTACTCCGTAGGTGGATGCTAGCTAGAGTAATGTTGATAACTGACGTCCTGTGTTTGTTACTCCGTAGGTGGATGCTACCTAGAGTAATGGTGATAACTGACGTCCTGTGTTTGTTACTCCGTAGGTGGATGCTAGCTAGAGTAATGTTGATAACTGACGTCCTGTGTTTGTTACTCCGTGGGTGGATGCTAGCTAGTGTAATGGTGATAGCTGACGCCCTGTGTTTGTTACTCCGTGAGTGGATGCTAGCTAGTATAATGGTGATAACTGACGTCCTGTGTTTGTTACTCCGTGGGTGGATGCTAGCTAGTGTAATGGTGATAAATGACGTCCTGTGTTTGTTACTCCGTGGATGGAAGCTAGCTAGTGTAATGGTGATAACTGACGTCCTGTGTTTGTTACTCCGTAGGTGGATGCTAGCTAGTGTAATGGTGATAACTGACGCCCTGTGTTTGTTACTCCGTAGGTGCATGCTAGCTAGTGTAATGGTGATAACTGACGCCCTGTGTTTGTTACTCCGTAGGTGGATGCTAGCTAGTGTAATGGTGATAACTGACGCCCTGTGTTTGTTACTCCGTAGGTGGATGCTAGCTAGTGTAATGGTGATAACTGACGCCCTGTGTTTGTTACTCCGTAGGTGGATGCTAGCTAGTGTAATGGTGATAACTGACGTCCTGTGTTTGTTACTCCGTATGTGGATGCTAGCTAGTGTAATGGTGATAACTGTGGTCCTGTGTTTGCTACTCCGTAGGTGGATGCTAGCTAGTGTAATGGTGATAACTGACGCCCTGTGTTTGTTACTCCGTGGGTGGATGCTAGCTAGTGTAATGGTGATAACTGACGCCCTGTGTTTGTTACTCCGTAGGTGGATGCTAGCTAGTGTAATGGTGATAACTGACGCCCTGTGTTTATTACTCCGTGGGTGGAAGCTAGCTAGTTTAATGGTGATAACTGAGTCCTGTGTTTGTTACTCCGTGGGTGGATGCTAGCTAGTGTAATGGTGATAACTGTCGTCCTGTGTTTGTTACTCCGTGGGTAGATGCTAGCTAGTGTAATGGTGATAACTGACGTCCTGTGTTTGTTACTCCGTGCGTGGATGCTAGCTAGTGTAATGGTGATAACTGACGTCCTGTGTTTGTTACTCCGTAGGTGGATGCTAGCTAGAGTAATGGTGATAACTGACGTCCTCTGTTTGTTACTCCGTGGGTGGATGCTAGCTAGTGTAATGGTGATAACTGACGTCCTGTGTTTGTTACTCCGTGGGTGGATGCTAGCTAGTGTAATGGTGATAACTGACGCCCTGTGTTTGTTACTCCTTGTGTGGATGCTAGCTAGTGTAATGGTGATAACTGACGTCCTGGGTTTGTTACTCCGTGGGTGGATGCTAGCTAGTGTAATGGTGATAACTGACGCCCTGTGTTTGTTACTCCGTGGGTGGATGCTAGCTAGTGTATTATTATTATTATCCACTTCGTATCCAGGACGTATCCAGGCTGTATCCAGGTAAGGTATTCCAGCCGTCAATTCGTTTTCGCTCTCGAGATATCTGTGCCATTGACGAAATGGCGTTAACGTCGTTGGCGTCTGTCCGTGCACCCTCCACCCGGCTCTCAGGGAGTGCTCGCCGACAGACAATCGTTAATTACCGCTGGTCAGTCGGTCAGTCAATAGGTCACTTGCCCGGTCGTGAAGTCACACGGACATGGCCAGCTTGTCGGTCACTTGACACGCTCCTCGCCATCCGAAGACATTCTGACGTGGCACAAACCTCAGTCAACGGAACGCCGTTTCACAAACAATGTGATGGTTTTGGCAGTGATTAGTTTGTCACACTATTACATACTTTCATTCACGAACTTAGTGTTATACATACTGGTCATAACAATCATAATAATAGTAATAATTGTTGTCATCATCTTCTTTATCATCAGCACAGTCACCATCATCATAATCGTCTCCATCATCGTCGTATTTTTCATCGTCACCCTAAAAATGGGTCATCATCATCATAATCATCATCATCATCATCATCACCATCATCATCACCATCACCTCAACATTCAACATCATCATAACAATTTTTATTCGTCAACACTGACTTCACACTCAACATCATTTCCACCAAGAATGCCTTAACAGAATTATAAAAGCACAACTGTACATGCTCAATAAAAGACACGATTGTAGTCACATAGCACTAGTCCCATCCACGACTGTGGAGGGGGATACGTCGCCCAGCTCTGTCGAGATCGTCTATCAATGCTACCACGTAGCGTGCATGCGTGCGTACGTGCGCGCGTACATGTGCGCCAGTCAGGAGGCCGTCATCCATCAATTGAGCCCGGTACCGACACGCACTGCACGCTGCCGACTACAAACGGCTCGTGTTGCGCCGGATGACGGGCTCAGCACACTGTCAGTTTTCCCATTGGCGACCATGTTAATGTTGTGTGTGATTATAAGAAAACGTGACCTATAAAGTTTCTTAAACTTCCCACCTGCTGTTATTATCATCTCATTGACATGCTGGTCGATTTTAGTCAAAATCTAATATCTCTAGGTCTTGCAAAATGCCTGTATGTATGACACCCGTCAATATTTACAAATGCATGCAGGCAGTAATCCGGCTAAAGTGTCAACTAGCCAAATTGCTGCCAGATACCCTTCCGCTTAGTAAAATCAGCTAAAAAGACTCAATTTTACTGCCAACAGCTGCTACAATCACATCTAGAAATCTGACTACTCAAATGCACTTATGTCAGAGCAAGTGAACATTGTAAAAAATCATTTATCAAATATATAATGCACTTTTTTTCGTCTGTAATCAAGCAGGAAGTCCAACAGTGTGCTGACCCCTGACACGTTACACGGGCCAGTCTACACATGTCACGGAACGGTCCGGTGTTGGCAGGGTCCGCGCACCTATACAGATCACAGTTCGAGCGCTCCCAAACATATTGCTTTTGGCATTTAGTGAAAACTATGTTCTACATTCATCCAGATTAGCTGTCCAGTCGCGGCGCCTTGTCCGGTGTGGCTGTGACCTCGTTGTGAGATGTCATATCCATTGACAACAATGTCACTCTGCCGTAGGGGGTCAGCACACTGTTGGACTTCCTGCTTGATTACAGACGAAACAAAGTGCATTATATTTTTTAGAAATGATTTTTTACAATGTTCACTTGCTCTGACATAAGTGCATTTGAGTAGTCAGATTTCTAGATGTGATTGTAGCAGCTGTTGACAGTAAATGGTGTCTTTTTAGCTGATTTTACTAAGCGGAAGGGTATCTGGCAGCAATTTGGCTAGTTGACACTTTAGCCGGATTACTGCCTGCATGCATTTGTAAATATTGACGGGTGTCATACATACAGGCATTTTGCAAGAGCTAGAGATATTAGATTTTGACTAAAATCGACCCGCATGTCAATGAGATGATAATAACAGCAGGTGGGAAGTTTAAGAAACTTTATAGGTCACGTTTCCTTATAATCACACACAACATTAACATGGTCGCCAATGGGAAAACTGACAGTGTGCTGAGCCCGTAGGCGAGTGTCTCAAAGTGGCGGGGATATATTCATCGATGCTGGATGACTCGTGGTTATCGCTCAACCCGCACACTCGTTGTCCTCTGAACTCGTCTAGGACGACGTCCAGTGTCTACTCTAGTTTTCCGTCAACCTTACACGATGACAGATTCTACTCCACAAACTCTAAGTCTACACGAACCTTACACGATGACAGTGCCTAATCCACATACTCTAGTATTCGGTCAACTTTACACGATGACATAGTCTATTCCACAGACACAACCTTACACGAACGGACTCCAGTATTCCGTCAATGTGCCTTCGAGTTGCCCATTCTTCGAGAGTTAGCATCGATCACAACATTCAATACGATAATGGCCGTATGGTTGAATGATATATTTCTTGGACTGTGGAATGTATAAAAGAAAAGCTGAAGGAAATAACATTAGATGACTCATAAAAAGAGACATATATTTTGAAGGAGATACAACTCGCATTATGCTGTAACATCTATTTTCGGATTTATTCAGATTCAATTATATTGTTTAAAAGCGTACATTAATCTATATGTTTGTTAGATAAGCTGATGTACACGGATTATGAAAACACCTATTATTACCACATTCTCTGGAGCCCGGAGTGACATTGTGATTACCCTTGATGCTATGATGTGTTCGTTATGACGACGGTATCGGTGTTTCCATAGCAGCAGTTCGACTGATTGATATTGTTTACCCCCTGTCGAAACACATTTTAACAGTCATGCAAGCAAGCCACTATTCTTATGACATATCAAGCTGTAATTTAATAATAATAATAATATTACATATTTATTAGTAGTACAAATTGTACTATTATATACACTAGATGAGCAACTGGAACACAAAAATGTCATTAACAAAAGATGTGTTAGAGAGCATAGATATGCTGGAAACACTTCATTGTTTATCTAAAGAGGCGTTGCGCTCATTAGTCACTGTGTACATAAAACAGCACGCAGTGAGCGCAACTCATCTATAGTTAAAAATAAATGCTCCCAGCATTATCTATGCTCTCTAACACATCTTTTGTTAATGACACCTTGTGTATCTGTTGGTTATCTAGCCCCTCCTGGTAGGGGTCTTGGATGATATCATAAAAGATAAAGGTTATACTTCATACAACAGAACGTCATGGCATCAAGTTTGACCAAGATGTAATTGAAGCTTTCAGACACATACGAACCACTGCCGTAAAGAGCTAGATGAGCGAGCATTTTCAAACTAGTGTTGTTGCTTTTTATGCCATTCTGTATAAATCGCACCATTCGATATATAATCTGATTGTGAATTGGTAAACAATCTGCTAGTGAGTGCAAACTGGTAGATTAAGCAATTTTCTTATACCTTACCGCCACATAGTATAAAAGTCATCAACACATTTGTCTTGTAAATTCCACAGACATACACCATAGAGAGAAGTACAGTACGACATAAATAATTGACGCATTGTGCTTATATTACAAAATCCAAAATTAGCAGAGACTGCATTTACACGCCATATAAAATGATGACACATCTTTTGCCATAGCCTGGTGCCCGGACCTGGTGCCCGGACCTGGTGCCCGGACCTGGTGCCCGGACCTGGTGCCCGCACCAATAATGGGGCCTACGCAACCATTTGTTACTTTGTTTCACTTGTATACAAGGAAAGCAAAATGGTCAATCGATACCACTGCCATATTGAATAATTTCTGTAAGAAAACCTATCCAGCTTCGATCATCTAGTTCTGACCTACTTTTTGTTGCTGCTCCAACTCTTTGGAATGTGCTCCCTCTTAATTTTAGATCAGTTGAAAATATTACAAGATTCCGTCGTCATTTAAAAACTTATCTTTACAACTTTGCTTATCCACAGTAGTTTGGTAGCGTTTGACCCATCTGTTGACAACTAGAATACTACTTATGGATTTTGAGATAAATATAGATAAAAATGAAATGATAAAACGGGGGACCCTGCTTCATTCCATCGCTAGTGGAGAAATGCGTTGACATTGAATTGTTGTTCCATGGTACGTTTAAATGTTTATTAGAGTACATATAAAATAAACATCTGATTAGAAGGGGATTAATTCCTCGATCCATAAGTAAATAAAAAAGTTTAACATAATTTACTTTATCAAACGTCTTAGCAGCACCAGTAATAACACATAAACATAAGATTTATCTCCATTAATGCTAATGTACATTTAGCTGTAGAGCTCCGATGTTTAAAACAAAACTGTAAATCACTTTTTTTTAAAGCAACAACACTTTTTTTTATCATTATAACCCAAACAAATATTTTCGATAGGGGGCTACTAAAAGTAATGGTTCGATAGTTATCAGAGTCATTTGCTGATTTACTATTGTTTTTTTTACCATAAGTTGTATTGTGGCTATACTAAAACCATCTTCATTATAGGCTGAAATGGATAAATCACCATACTTAGTAACAACGAGTTTAGACATATATTCGTCCCCTGTTACTTCATCAACCATGATGGGTAGCCCAGGGTTGGTCTTTGTAACTGTACCAACGTCTTTCCAGAATTCCCTATTTTTATTTCCAAGTAATGCTGTAGCCATATTTTCTAACGCCATGTAGTGATATTGAGAACGTGACCTTCGCATGACATCAGCAATAACAGCATTGCGAGTAGAGCCACAATCTTTCCATACATTGTGCCAACAATTGATGCTCATTTGTATGTTTAACGTGCTCATTCCAACTCGCAATAACCTTCAAATGTTTTGACATGTATGGGATGGAGTCATGAGAAACTCTTACACTACATCCCTTATTGAATCATGAAAAACCTGAATACCATGGCAATGCGCTAACCTGCTAGGACAATTTTCATCACGGCATCGTAGAGAATGCCATGGTATAGACAATAAATAATAATAATAATAGATAACTTCTTACGCGCCAATATCCTCAGTCAATCCGAGCTCAGTGGCGCACCAAAACCAAAGGATTAAGCATTCTCATACTCGTGTAATAGGCGAAAGTCGTCAACAATTAATGGATGTGCTAGGAAGCTAGGGAGGATAGGCGATATTGAAAAGATAGGTTTTCAGGTGACGACGAAATGTAACAATATTTTCTGCTGATTTAACATTAACGGGAAGCGAATTCCATATAGTTGGCGCGGCAACTGAAAAAGCTCGAGTTCCAGCCTTTGTCTTAACTCTGGGAACAGATAGCAACTTCGAACTAGACGACCGAAGTTGTCTGGCTTGTCTAGCTGGTGTGAGCATTGAGTGTAAATAACTAGGTTGTTTGGATGAAAGGGCTTGGTAGGTGATTGTGTAGATCTTAAACATAATGCGATACCGCACGGGGAGCCAATGCATTGATTTTAGAAGTGGCACTGAGCGGGAGAATCGAGGAGATTGTGTGACTACCCTTGCTAAATAATTTTGGACGCGTTGTAGTTTTGCAATATCCTTGATAGCAATATTGTGAAGGAGGGAATTGCAATAATCTAATATGCTGCTAACAAGAGCTGTTGCGATAGTCTTAGCGACAGACAGCGACATATGTCGGCGAATGCGGCGAAGATCACGGATATGATAAAAGCAGCAACGGCACGTTTGGGATATGTGTTGTCTGAAATTGAAATCGCAATCAAAGGTCACTCCAAGATTCCGTACTGATGCTGCTGGTGTAATATTTTGACTTAGGATGCATGTTGGAAAAAAGTCATTAAGTTTACCTAGCTGCATTGGAGTACCAATGATGAGGAATTTAGTTTTGTCTGCATTTAACTTTAATTTGCTATCAGTCATCCATGAGAAAACATCTTGGAGACAATCGTTGAGTCGGTTTAGAGAGTGACTTGTATCGGGCGTGGCCAAGGAAACGTATATCTGTGTGTCATCTGCATAAAGGTGATGATCCAAGTTATGACTTTGGATTACAGAGCTGAGTGGCGTAATGTAGAGAGTGAAAAGCAAAGGCCCAAGAACGGAACCCTGGGGAATGCCACATGAAGTGGGGAGTGAGGTTGAAAAGTAATTATCTATCTTTATACATTGATGTCTATTGGTTAGATATGAAGAAAACCAGGTCAGAGCTGTGCCAGATATGCCATACAACATTGATAAACGTTTGACAAGAGTGTTGTGATCAATGGTATCAAAGGCGGCAGACAGATCAAGCAAGGCAAGTGCAGTCACTTTGCCTTTATCAATGTTTAATATAACATCATTGTGTACTTTTAGGAGAGCAGTCTCTGTAGAATGAAATTGTTTGTATGCTGATTGGAGCACACTGGATAAACAAGTTGAACTGATATGACAACTTAGACGGCTTGCTACGACTTTCTCAAGTATCTTAGAAATAAAGCTAAGATTAGAAATTGGCCTATAATTTTAGAAATCAACTTTTGGCAGAGAAGTCTTCTTGAGAACAGGATTTACATGTGCGTGTTTAAAATCATCTGGGAATTTACCCGAACTCAGTGATAAATTTATTTATTATATTTGTTATTGTACCAAGTAAAGAGTCAAGACATGCTTTTAGTAGTATGGTTGGTAATGGATCGAGATCGCATGACTTATTTGGGGAGGACATTATTATTTTCCTCACTTCATCAACTGTGGCTGGCTCAAACAATACAAGTGGAGAATTTACTTGTGGGGAGTCCACATTTACAGTATTAAAGTGTGACATGGAAAAGCAGAACGTATAAGACTTTTTTTAATCTTTGAAATGACTAGAAAACGAGTCACACAGAGATTTGACTGACACATGACTAGATAGAGATGGAGGCGGCCGTCTGTGTAAAATATGATTTATGCAGTTCCATAGCTGACCTGAGTTATCAGAGTTAATCGAGACCATGTTTGTGTAATAATTTGATTTAGCTTTGGCCATTTGTCTGTTGCAGTAGTGACACTGTTTAGAATATCGTGATCTATCCAAAGGCGAGCGTGATTTGCGCCATACACGTTCAAGATAGCGCCGGCGCTTTTTAGATTGTAGAATTTCAGGAGTCATCCATGGCGCATGTGGCTTTTGGGACACAGATTTAGATTTCAGGGGTGCATGTTTATTCAGTAAATCTTTGAGTACTTGACAGTACTGTCGACACAGATCTGACAGATGTTCTTTGGGGTTACCGATGAGGTCGGATTTAAGGATGTCTGTCATTAATGCAGCAATGTCAATCTTATGGATCGGTCGGTAAAACACATTGTGTTTGGACTCTACGGGAATTCTAGGAACTTTGAGATCAGCAATGACAGTGTGGTGGTCTGATAAACCATCTGAAGCAGTAGGTGTCTGAATATTGTTACAATCTGAACGGGTGATTAAGAGATCGAGCCAGTGGCCATGTATGTGTATTGGGAAGGTAACATGTTGTTTCATGTCATAGGATGCCAGAATGTCATTAAATGTACTTGTTATGAATCAATTCTCCTAACATCGTGCTGTACTGACTTAGGTTACAGTCTGACGCTTCTTGCTATTTAGGTATAGATCTATAAATTCTAGCGGAAGATAAACAATAGTTAACATTTAAATTCAAGGTAAGAACCAGTGGCGAATGAAATAATAAATTTGAGCCATCGTGCACAGTATACTATTCTAACAAATGGTCAAAGAGTCCGTTGTTTAACAGAAAATGATCAATGACATGTGTATCATTGTCCACAGGACTAGTAAATGTATAACAAACATTATTTCCTCCGAAATCAGTACATATCTTCGTAGAAGACACACGCGTGAGAGAAGTGTTCAGATCACCTCCAATAATAAAGTTGGAACAACTCATTATATTACATACACTCATAATTTCACTCAAAATATCGCAGTACATCTCATCATCAGATCTGATATCACATGGCATGTACACATTAATAGTAATAATGGCACGCTTTGAGTAGTTATATTAACTGCACATATTCTATTAGAGTTCTTGATGACTGGGGAAACAATACATTTCAGGGAACCATTCCATAACCTCGACCATTCACCATATCATCTGCCACTTACAAACACATTATTATAAATTCCAGAGAGACATCATGAGATAAAATGCTAATTTTTTTATCACAGGGTATGGTTCCAGTCCTATGAAAATAATTAAGATTCCCTTAATCAGTGTTCCTGGAGTAAAACACAACCATGTGCTTTGATGAGTTCCGAGACACATACAGGCTGGCCTGGACCAAACCCAGTACAATTATAACTAGAAATGAGTCTGTCCGTCGCTCTCCCTGAGCAGTGCCGTCGTAGTGTTGATGTCGCAATGTCTCCTTGAAGTGCAGTTAAACATTTTAAAAAGACAGTGTGTCCAACATTCCAACTGTTGTCGTTTAAAAGACATGTCAAATACACAAACAGCGTCTTTATGTGTGTTTTTGTGTTGCTTTGTGGCCAGGTTATACAATATCTATGATGATTCCGCCGCCGTTCTGTCACTAATGCTTCTTCGCATAGCAACGTAGCAATACTGACAGGATAGAGTAGCATCAGTGAAAGAACGACGTAGCAATACTGACAGGATAGAGTAGCATCAGTGAAAGAACGACGTAGCAATACTGACAGGATAGAGTAGCATCAGTGAAAGAACGACGTAGCAATACTGACAGGATAGAGTAGCATCAGTGAAAGAACGACGTAGCAATACTGACAGGATAGAGTAGCATCAGTGAAAGAACGACGTAGCATTTATGAAAGGACAAAATAGCATTAGTGATAAAACAAAGTAGCATCATTGTTAGTACACAGCATCGTTGTTAGTACATAGCATCATTGCTAGTACATAGCATCATTGCTAGTACATAGCATCGTTATTAGTACATAGCATCATTGTTAGTACACAGCATCGTTGTTAGTACATAGCATCATTGTTAGTACATAGCATCATTGTTAGTACACAGCATCGTTGTTAGTACATAGCATCATTGCTAGTACATAGCATCGTTGTTAGTACATAGCATCATTGCTAGTACATAGCATCGTTGTTAGTACATAGCATCATTGTTAGTACATAGCATCATTGTTAGTACATATCATCATTACTAGTACATAGCATCATTGTTAGTACATAGCATCGTTGTTAGTACATAGCATCATTGCTAGTACATAGCACCATTGCTAGTACATAGCATCGTTGTTAGTACATAGCATCGTTGTTAGTACATAGCATCATTGCTAGTACATAGCATCATTTTTAGTACATAGCATCGCTGTTAGTACATAGCATCATTGCTAGTACATAGCATCGTTGTTAGTACATAGCATCGCTGTTAGTACATAGCATCGTTGTTAGTACATAGCATCGTTGTTAGTACATAGCATCGTTGTTAGTACATAGCATCGTTGTTAAAAAAGTAGCGTTACTGAAAGAACAACTTAGCGTTGGCAAATGAAGAATGTATATTTGATACGAAAACTAACGGAACACAATATATATATATATATATATATATATATATATATATACATATATATATATATATATACATATTGTGTTAATGCCGGCAGTTTGAATATGTTTAGTTTTTATTTAACCCAATGATAAGGACGCGTCCTACATGTTGATACTCAATAAGTCAATGTCCTCTTGACACTGATCGTACCTTGCGCAATGTTGTAAATAACACTATAACTTGTTTGTTTGTTGTAGGTTCTTGAAGACTGGAGATATATAGCAATGGTGATTGACAGGCTACAATTGTACATATTCGTGGCGGTCACGATAGGAGGCACGGCCGGTATTTTAATCAACTCGCCGCACATATTCGACTACGTCGACCAGGACGCCATTAAGAACCGCATCATCGGCATGGCGGACACCGGCAAGCAGTGAGCTGCGCAGACGGCACTCGTTGGTTCCAAGTTCTTCCACTGCATCGTCAAGTCACTGCACGCGTTGTTTTGGCGACAGCGGTGACACGCGACGGCGCCTTTGCGCTACGGCGGAAGTGGTGAATGACGCTCACCGCCGCAGAGGGTCGCGACACGACTCATCCGGGTAGTCCGGCTGTTGCTATTGGTAACGAGCGCGTGACTGGCACTCACATGACGGCGCCATTTTGTTGGCGTTTGCTGCGAGAGCATTCGCAGCGGACGACGCAGCCGCATTTTACGGAGACATGCTGACGTCGGCCATCCAGGGCAGTGATGTCACTAACGTGTTTCTGCTGACAGTGCAGACCCGGATGCTGACCGAGCTATGCATGTCATGGCAGTCAGCATCATGATTGCGGCATACACAATACGGGCGTTAATTTTTACTCTGTCAATGCCGCACTGCAATAACTCTAGACAATGTTAAAGGATGTTCGTTAGATTGAATGAACATCTCGTTTTGTATATTGTTGTTGACACTCGATAGCTCAACGCATCTATGTTGATCTGTGGAGCTGTTGCCACTCTGCAAGGATCCATTGCGCTTAGTGGGTTGTTTCTTGTTCCCCTCGTTCTACACCACCTAATTCTAGCATCTTGTAATATTATTCTGCCGAAATGAATTTTCAGACAAATATTTAGGCAGTTGTATGTTTATTTGCATGGTACTTTTTTGCAAATTCTGCGTATGATTCCAAAGCTTGAAGCGCTGACAACATCCGGTTCTTAGGTTCTCACTTTATCTTTGTAGGTTATGTATACTTGTCTTAATACGCTGCATGAGTGGCTATATAAACATTGAAGACACAGATGTACATTTTTGATACACGGACGAGCCACTTATTATATATGCACAATTTGGAAGTGGTAAAACGTGGACAGGTTGGCGGACGTTAGGCACAAACATGTCAATTTAATTGTGCAATGCGTAACTGGATTACGATAATTTTAAAGAGCGAGCACATGATTATGTATATAACTTTACGATCGAGGACGAAATTTCTACCATTGTCCTTGTCGGCAATTTTGCATGGCACCACAGCGTTTTGCAATGTCTATGGTACTACAACATATCATTTCAACTCGGGTAGGTTACCATAGCTCGCTATCAAACACTCACTTGTTTTGACAGAGTTTGCAGCTGATATGTATAGGACGTTGGCATTATTTAGTCATATCCTCTAAAAACTGGGTTTAAAATTACGTGATTTTCAAATAACGTCAAATATCTGTTCATGGCCGGAAATGGAAGGTTTTTGACACTGTTCGTGACCGGAAGTGGAAGGTTCTTGGCACTGTTCATTAGCGGAGGTGGAAGGTTCTCGGCACCGTTCACGACCGAAAGTGGACGGTGCTTGACACTGTTCATGACCGGAATTGGAATGTTCTAGACACTCTTTATGACCGGAAGTGGATGGACCAGGAACGGCTATTAACCAGATTTGGACGGTTGCCGGCGACCACTGCCTTATGATGACCGTGGTGTTCGATTAATCAACCACGCGCTGTATCGACTGTGTATTGACATGATGTGCTGTAAAATATTAATGTGACTTATTAAGTATTGCATTAACCGTATTGACCGTAACATACCGTCGTATGTATCAATTGTAAATGTTAATTTGTGAACGTGCCGGGTAAAACCGACGTCGCTAATCCTGTAGTGTCATAATACGCCAAACATACAGTCTTGAACATCAGAAACACTAATAACTAGGCTCAACAGGAATCTGAAGTTGCCCGCCTGTTTGAGATTCTTTGTTATCGATTGGTATTGTGTAGCATTTGTTTAATAAAAATCAATTACTTCTAATTTGACTGCAAGCTGTATACTACAGTCAGTATAACAGTGTGGTTTTGCATGAATATAACAATATATGCCTGTGCTGTTTTCAGTTGTTCATGGCACCAGTACAATTGCCTCCGAACGGTAGTGTGCATATTGAACGTCCGCAAACAATTTCACTGTATGACAAATGTTTTCCTACGACATATGTCACGAAGACAAGACGGTACACAATAACACATAAACATGCATTTTACGCCCTTCAGTAATGTCGTTATTTGTGACTTTCCGAGAGGGTGACCGCGTATCCTAGAAGCGTGAAATGCTGTACTTTGTATAATTTTTATTTATTTTACAGGCTCACCGGGATACGGCGACACACGCACTAAATCGCATCCATAACTCGAGGACATTTACGCATACTGAATACTGATTGACTAATTTATAGGGACAATATAGGGACAATAAATATATTAACGCCTG
>OZ023216.1:53038102-53043102 GCA_963995525.1 Escarpia spicata | reverse complement strand
TATTCTACCTCTTCGTTCCCATGTCCTATGTGGAGGCATTTACATTTCCCAAAATTGAACATCATTTGCCATTTTTCAGACCATTTCATCAACCTGTCAAGATCATCTTGTAAATGCTGTCTATCTCCATCACTTTTAATCCTTCTAAACACTTTTGTATCATCCGCAAATTTCAACACCTTGCTTGTTATTTCATCATCCAAATCGTTGATGTATATTAAGAATAATATAGGACCTAATACTGATCCCTGTGGTACCCCACTCAATACCGATTTCCAGTTTGAAGCCTCCCCATCAACTACTACACGTTGTCTTCTGTCAATCAGCCATTGTTCTATCCAGTTTATTATACCATTTCCTATGCCATGGGCCTTTAGTTTAAGCAGTAATCTTTGATGTGGTACTTTGTCAAAAGCTTTTTGAAAATCTAAGTAGACGATATTTACTGGTGTTCCCTCATCTACCCACTTAGTGATGTCTTCCAAAAAACATAACATATTTGTTAAGCATGACCTCGCTTTAAAAAAACCATGTTGAGATGGGTTTATCAAGTTTTGTTTAGCAAGAAAATCCACCATGTGATCTTTAATTAGTCTTTCTAATAATTTACAAATCACTGATGTTAAACTCACTGGTCTATAGTTCTCTGACTTGTTTCTCGAACCTTTTTTGAATAACGGTATAATGTTTGCTTCTTTCCATTCTAAAGGAACCACTCCCTCTTCTAATGACAAGTTGAAAACTGTTGCAAGTGGTATGCTAATTTGTTCTACAATTTCCAATAGTAGTTTGGGTGGAATACCATCCACTCCAGGTGATTTATTTTCCTTCATAGCCCTTATTTTCTTAGCTACCATTTCCGGTGTTACAATTAATTGTCCTAAATAGTCTGAATCTGCCCCCTTGAACTTAGCCTTTGGTATTGGCAGTGAACTAATATCTTCCCTGGTAAACACTGAACTGAAGTACTCATTCAGGTCTTCTGCCATTATGAATCCCTCTGATATCATATTTCCAGCACTATCTTCTAGAGGACCGACCTTATCTTGAACTTTCTGTTTGCTTCGAACATACGCATAAAAACTCTTGCTGTCATGTTTTATATTACTAGCTCATAGCTTCTCTTTGAATTTCTAATTTCAGCTGTAGCTTGGTTAAGTGCTTCTTTATAATTGTTGTAGTCTTCATCATTTCCAGTACATCTATATGACTTCCACATCATTTGTTTATACTTAATTTTTCTAATGGCTTCGATTCAGTTGATTCATCATCGAGTGTTCAACATTATGTCATCATCCGCTGGTCACGTTGTGATTACCAACCAATGTACACCTGGTATACTCGTCGCTTGGCGGTTGCAGAGTGCTCAGTTTGTGGTGCTGCATGTATGGTCATGCCTGCGTCGTGCGGGTATTTGGTTCGTTGATACTGAAAAACATTACTTGTTTTCCAATTTCTTTCCCGTTGTTTCTATGCGCGTTCTCGGCAAGTGATATATGCTGCCCACAAATAAGTCGACGCCGTTGAGGAACATTTCCTTGTTGTGACCTTTACGAGAACTCTGTCGTCTAAAGGTGAAGTGACAGTTAATCGCCAGGGGGCGCTCCAGTCAGACGCAGTTAGCGAGAGCCGCCACACGTAGCGGCCGGGCGTTATATTTAGGTCAGAAGACGTTTAATGTATGTTACATAAAATCAATAAATGGCACGGGGGGATTGCTTAACAGTCACGGAGACACAACACAGAATATTACGTAGTCTCTAAAACATGCTACCAGCAAGTGTCACATCTAACATTGACGAAGCACTGTGAAGTGGATGTAGCTGTACAACGAGGATGATCAATAAAGCGAGGAACTATTTGTGAAGAGAGCGCGAGTGGCAGATATACAGAGAGATAAACGAAACGATACGCGATCACACATGCACATACACGCACACACGCACACACGTACGCACGCACGCACGCACGCACCACGCACACACGCACACACGCACACACGCACACACGCACACACGCACACACGCACGCACGCACGCACGCACGCACGCACGCACGCACGCACGCACACACGCACACACGCACACACGCACACACGCACGCACGCACGCACGCACGCACGCACGCACACACGCACACACGCACACACGCACACACGCACACACGCACACACGCACACACGCACACACGCACACACGCTCACACGCCCACCCACACCCACCCACACCCACCCACCACTCACACACATATATACACAGTGAAAGGGGTGAGAGACACGAAATCAAAGGACTCATTGGTTAGTTGGCATACATCATTGTGACGTCACGCCGACTTCTAGAATATCGGTTTCGCTGCCGTAGATCCACGACAGTTTCGTTGCGTCTAAAACTGGATGTTATAGAAATTAAGAACTGGTATAGTGCGCATGTCTGAATCCTATGCAAACAAAAAGTCGGAAGATTTGTGTACTTATTCCACGTAGGCAACATCGATCAGAACCGTACAAAACACCAAAAACGACACAACTGTAGTTCCGTTTGTAGTTGTTCTATGAGGGTTAGCGGGCAATCTAGAAGGGTGCTATAGTAGCAGGAGGTACATACTTTCAAACTATACCAAGATCGTCGGGATGTGACGAGCCGTGAGGGTGATAGCGACCATTGAATTCACTATTTGTGGATGTGTTTTGAGTTTCGCTCGCTTATTTATTTATTTTTATTATAAAATACATACGTACTAGTTATTTTGATGTCATGTCTACCGATTTAAAACTGATCAAATTGGAGATCATATCAGCTGACCGATAAAGTGTAATATTGTTTGCTTTGTTGTCACACATTCCAGCTGACACGAATAGGATAAATTGAAACTAATTTAACAACTTCCTTGATGGCGCTCATGGTATTGTGTAAGGAAGACCATATCACGCGAACATAGGAAACACTCGGAGAATGAGAGGAGAGAGAGGAACTCGAATGTATCGTGTGTGATTCGCCCGGAGTGGCTCGCGACAAGAGGAACTTCCGTCAGTTAATACGACACGTACGGCTGGCTTAAGATCTTCATTAGCCGGCGTGGATGAAAATAATTCCACCCGGCGCGGATCGATGCAGCTTTAGACAATCGTTGATTAATTTCTCTCGGCTGCTACCGCGACTAGATCTGCGGTGGAGGACGACATGTAAGAACCACAGATCACACAAGCTACACCCACCCACCCACCCACCCACCCACCCACCCACCCACCCACCCACCCACCTCACGGTCCCCTAAATTAGTTGTTATCGTTGTTTTCATGCCTACCTACACTGTATACACGACAGGGGCGCCACCAAAACAATGGACGGGAGCCGACCTCTTTCATACTGTCCACTTGTGAGAACGCAAGGACGACCAACAATGACTGTACTTCTGCTTTCATGACGTGTAGAAACAATTGTAGGATTTGACGAAATGTCAGCAATCGTGCTTGAATGAACGTAGGAATTAATTGACATGTATCTCTCTATTGTAACAATCGTGTAGATTTATTTATCTATTTATTTCTTGACATATTTACCTGTCGAGAAACATAGCTTTTTTGGTCTGTATATTTGTAAAAAAAACAAATTTGAGAGGAAAATGTGTCAAATAATAATAACCAAGAAACAGGGTCATCAATCCATTCAAGCACGTAGATTTAGTTTAAGTAGGCCTATAGCACCATCGACCAGCAATGTGTAAACCTTGTAAGCATTGGCATTGGTTGTCCTTAGTAAGTGCGGCTTGTGCGCGCGCGCTCGCGTGTGTTTGTGTGTGTGTGTGTGTGTGTGTGTGTGTGTGTGTGTGTGTGTGTGTGTGTGTGTGTGTGTGTGTGTGTGTGTGTGTGTGTGTGTGTGTGTTTGTGTGTTTGTGTGTGTGTGTGTGTGTGTGTGTGTGTGTTTGTGTGTTTGTGTGTTTGTGTGTGTGTGTGTGTGTGTGTGTGTGTGTGTGTGTGTGTGTGTGTGTGTGTGTGTGTGTGTGTGTGTGTGTGTGTGTGTGCGTGCGCGCGTGTCATAGCCCCCATGACAATCAACATAGTCCATCGCTTTCTAGCTGTACGTTGTACAACGCTGGATCCAATGTTGGAATTGGAATTAGTTCAACGTCGCAATGATCTATAGCTAATCTACTTGTTGCGGCTTGCTGACAAATTCAATAAAGAGTTTTTCTTGGTGACACATTCGGTATGTTACTGGCTGCTTCTTTGTACCTCAACGACACCGTCCCACTAATGTCAACGGTCGGTCCGTGTAGCGCACTCTAACTAATGCAATTTGCCCTTCACTATTCTTCGACACTGAGCAAAACGTGTAAAAATGTGTCTAGACCCGGCACCTGCTTAGTTCACAAATTGGATTCGATCACCAATTTATATTTGTTACGCTTAACTATGATAATGACACGAATTTCTAAACATCAAATAAAAACCTACCCAAACTTGAACGGTGACCTGCGAAATAAAATTAAACACATTCCCAACTAAAAAATAGCATTACGCCGACACACGAACAGTTCGTTGATACAAAACTAGATTGTGTTTTGTGGCTAACAGAGAAAACAACGCGCAAGCCTTATCTTGTTATTGTCACTGTGCAATTTAATGAAACAATATATTATATGTATCGTAAAAGATTGAGAATAGACTAAGTCTTGTACTGTTATATAGTATTTGCATATTATAAAGACAGCATTGCATGTTCACGTGTAATAAACATGATATTCAATTATAAAAAATTATTATATTTATTATGTTATTAAATTTACATTTGTATTAAACCGATTCCGATGAAGATTTTACAGTTCTATTCTCTTAAACTGTGGTAATAAATAAAATGACCTTATCGCATTTATATGGAATTAATTTAATATATGATGACATAGCATTTATTTAAGTGTAATAAATTAATTCAACTGATGACATTGTGTAAAAACTAATTGTAATGATAACAATGTATTTCAGTTAGCGTTGCCTTTCCTTT
>OZ023216.1:53027430-53037902 GCA_963995525.1 Escarpia spicata | reverse complement strand
CTCTCTCTCTCCTTCTCTTCTCCCTCTCTTCTCTTCCTCCTCCTTCTCTTCTCATCTCTCTCTCTCTCTCTCTCTCTCTCCCTCTCTCTCTCTTTCCCTCTCTCTCTCTCTCTCCTCTTCTCTCTCTCTCTCTCTCTCTCTCTCTCTCTCTCTCTCTCTCTCTCTCTCTCTCTCTCTCTCTCTCTCTCTCTCTCTCTCTCTCTCTCTCTCTCTTCTCTCTCTCTCTCTCTCTCTCTCTCTCTCTCTCTCTCTCTCTCTCTCTCTCTCTCTCTCTCTCTCTCTCTCTCTCTCTCTCTCTCTCTCTCTCTCTCTCTCTCTCTCTCTTCTCTCTCTCTCTCTCTCTCTCTCTTCTCTCTCTCTCTCTCTCTCTCTCTCTCTCTCTCTCTCTCTCTCTCTCTCTCTCTCTCTCTCTCTCTCTCTCTCTCTCTCTCTCTCTCTCTCTCTCTCTCTCTCTCTCTCTCTCTCTCTCTCTCTTCTCTCTCTCTCTCTCTCTCTCTCTCTCTCTCTCTCTATCTCTCTCTCTCTCTCTCTCTCTCTCTCTCTCTCTCTCTCTCTCTCTCTCTCTCTCTCTCTCTCTCTCTCTCTCTCTCTCTCTCTCTCTCTCCGTGAGGACAGTGAGTCGGAGTAGCATACAGAAGATGATGCTCTAGAATGTTATTTGAGTGCGTGAAATATGGTGTGACACGTCGGCACTAACCGTGTTTAAGTGCGGCTTACATAAATAGAAAGAAGGCCCATGATGAAGCCGTCTAGCTGAGGGCAGATATGTGAATATATCAGAATCTATTTCCAATTTTTTTTTCTTGTCGAGATTGCAACATTTATATATATGAATATGTTGTCTATCCTTCTCAGTTCGCGGGTATTGACAAGATGATACTGAATCAAGTAACACAAGACGATAATATGAAAATTACACTCATTGGACGAACTAGTCGCAACACGATCAGCTGGCCGCTGCGTCTGATACATATCGATAATAGACTCAATTGGCCTTATATTTGCAACGCGGCGAGTCGATCGCTGCATTTAGCGTATCCGGCGACGGCAACGTTATCAAATTACTGGTCATTATCTGTCACTAATCGCCGAGAGCCTAATCGGCTGTCGACACGCCACGCTCTGGAGACTATTGGAAGCAGTTCGAAATGATCGATTTATTCTATATACGCAATGTTCACTTACCTTATCATCACTGTTACTAATAAGGTATTTAATATTAGCAATCGACCACAACTAGTTGTATTTTATGTTGAATATCATGTCACAATTCAAGCACAATGAGTAAAACAAGTTTTGAGGGATATTGATATGCAGCATATGGAAACATGAATTACTACTGTATGGGTTTTGTCATTTTCACATATGCAAATGTAAGACAGTATTGGGGCTCACTGGAGAGCAAGAGCACTTGTGTCAACGGTCAAACATCGTCAGCCGGCACATAACCATCTCAGAAAGCATCCTGCAAAGAATCTAGGAGGGAAAGAAGAGACAAAGAAACTATATGGACAACGTGTACCTGAATGGACTTGTCTACGCTAACTGGCTATGCTCCGAACATGGACGCCAGACTAGAATGTGGCGTAGACTCTCTCTGGACATGACACCTTGTGGTTCTGCCCCCCACGATTACACTCTCTCTGGACATGACACCTTGTGGTTCTGCCCCCCACGATTACACTCTCTCTGGACATGACACCTTGTGGTTCTGCCCCCCACGATTACACTCTCTGTGGACATGACACTCCTGTGGTTCTGCCCCCCACGATTACACTCTCTGTGGACATGACACTCCTGTGGTTCTGCCCCCCACGATTACACTCTCTGTAGAAATGACACTCCTGTGGTTCTTCCCCCCACGATTACACTCTCTGTGGAAATGACACTCCTGTGGTTCTGCCCCCCACGATTACACTCTCTGTAGAAATGACACTCCTGTGGTTCTGCCCCCCACGATTACATTCTCTGTAGAAATGACACTCCTGTGGTTCTTCCCCCACGATTACACTCTCTGTAGAAATGACACTCCTGTGGTTCTGCCCCCCACGATTACACTCTCTGTAGAAATGACACTCCTGTGGTTCTGCCCCCCACGATTACACTCTCTGTGGAAATGACACTCCTGTGGTTCTGCCCCCCACGATTACACTCTCTGTGGAAATGACACTCCTGTGGTTCTGCCCCCCACGATTACACTCTATGTGGAAATGACACTCCTGTGGTTCTGCCCCCCACGATTACACTCTCTGTGGAAATGACACTCCTGTGGTTCTGCCCCCCACGATTACACTCTCTGTAGAAATGACACTCCTGTGGTTCTGCCCCCCACGATTACACTCTCTGTGGAAATGACACTCCTGTGGTTCTGCCCCCCACGATTACACTCTCTGTAGAAATGACACTCCTGTGGTTCTGCCCCCCACGATTACACTCTCTGTGTACATGACACTCCTGTGGTTCTGCCCCCCACGATTACACTCTCTGTGGAAATGACACTCCTGTGGTTCTGTCCCCCTACAATTAGACTCTCTGTGGAAATGACACACCTGTGGTTCTTCCCCCCTACAATTAGACTCTCTGTGGAAATGACACTCCTGTGGTTCTTCCCCCTACAATTAGACTCTCTGTGGAAATGACACTCCTGTGATTCTTCCCCCTACAATTAGACTCTCTGTGGAAATGACACTCCTGTGGTTCTTCCCCCTACAATTAGACTCTCTGTGGAAATGACACTCCTGTGATTCTTCCCCCTACAATTAGACTCTCTGTGGAAATGACACTCCTGTGGTTCTTCCCCCTACAATTAGACTCTCTGTGGAAATGACACTCCTGTGATTCTTCCCCCTACAATTAGACTCTCTGTGGAAATGACACTCCTGTGGTTCTTCCGCTATTATCAGATTTTTCCTGGAAATGACACTCTGTGGTTCTGGACCCTATGATTAAACTTTCCGTGAAAATTAGACCCAGTGGTTCTTCCCCCTGTGACTGGACTCTCAATAGAAACGGCACCCCTCTGGGTCTTCCCCTTTTGACCGTTCCGGTCATTGCTTGGAAAAATGCTGCCATTTTCATTAACATTAACTCACTTTTTGTCCGCGTGATAGGAACACAGTCATATTCACTCAGCTGTGGCAGGCGGGGACACACAAGTACGCGGACCTATTGTGAAAGCAGGTTGTGCCTGATTCAAACGTTACCACACGGCCTTGTGACGAGGGAGACACGCCGCAGTAACTCTACTGTTATCTCCTCGGAGCAGTCTCTCGACTAAACAAATTATTGTCGATAAATCTTTGCTGACAGAAGCAGCAGTCGACAGATGCCGCGGGCCGGTCGCGAGGAGATTCCATCAGCCTCTGTCGCCGGTCGATACGCGAGGCCCGGCTCGGCGGCCCGCCATCTGCATTAACTTAGAGAGTGTCAGCTGTACGGCGTATACACAACGTGACACGTTCTGGCGCATACGAAATGTCACATTCATATATAGTTGTCGTATTACGAGCGACATCGATAATAGCTACTACAACGTATATGCGTTATATCCTATTCTGGTAATGTTTGTTTAAAAATTGCGTTTTTGTGTGTTCTCAGGACGCATCTTCATTTCATATTTAGCCAAACTATTTCTGTTTTCGCTTCAGCGAGCACATGTTGACACGAGACACAATTGATCCTTTCGCTAATTAAGGAAAGCATTACATTCACGCGATCCAAAATTTGTTGTTTCTATTTGTTTGAAACCCCAAAAAACAATATATAAAAAGGCTGACCAGTTGAATAAGGTCTCATATCACTCATAACCCTATCACATTTTTTAAAACAGTACAACATACTTTATAAAGTCCGCTAACAGATCATGTCGGGAGGGTATAATTATATATATATATATATATATACACACACATATATATATATATATATATATTATATATATATATGTGTGTGTGTGTATATATATATATATATATATATATATAATAATAACAACATATGTTGAAATGTTATCATTCGCATGAAAGAAATAATTTCCTACCGTACTATTACGCGCATATATATACCGGGTTTAGCTAACGCGCAACAAAAACTGTTTTGCCGATATCAATATTAATGTCTGACCGAAAACAAATATGAGAATATATTTGGAGGACGCAGCTATATTTGTCACTTCGCAACGACATTTGTTAAGCGCGACCATTTTGCCGAGAATAAATTCGACCTGTCACAATTATTATTTTTCACGGCGGCTGTAATGTTCTTAGTGACGTGTTCGCACAAGGGAAACCGACACACACGCACGCAGGCTCGTAAATCAACCATTGTAATTGGCTGTCGGGGTATTGTATATAGCCGACGTCACGAACCGTTTGATGTTGCCAGTAATGTAGGAATCGAGTAAAATTAGGCACTATTGTTGGAAACCCGCCACCCGTGTGTGCGCGTGTGCGCGTGTGCGCGTGTGCGCTTGTGCGCTTGTGTGCGTGTGTGCGTGTGTGCGTGCGTGCGTACGTGCGTACGTGCGCGTATGTCATATATTGTCTATTTATGGAATTTATTTGTGGTGTGTGTGTGTGTGTGTGTGTGTGTGTGTGTGTGTGTGTGTGTGTGTGTGTTTGTGTGTGTGTGTGTGTGTGTGTGTGTGTTTGTGTGTGTGTGTGTGTGTGTGTGTGTGTTTGTGTGTGTGTGTGTGTGTGTGTGTGTGTGTGTGTGTGTGTGTGTGTGTGTGTGTGTGTGTGTGTGTGTGTGTGTGTGTGTGTGTGTGTGTGTGTGTGTGTGTGTGTGTGTGTGTGTGTGTGTGTGTGTGTTTGTGCATTGTTACAGTGCGTGTTATTCATGTGTGAAATTTAACTTTTTTTATGATCGTTTGTTGTACAGGACGAGAAGAACCAGATTATGACGACAAACGTGTGGGTGACGCAGGTGAGTTTCATTTGTCATCACATATTCACGTGCGTACACTGTGGCGGGTCTTAGTTTTTGTCACTGTTACTCATTTATTTCGACATATTTTTACACATTTACTTCGACAAAATATTCTTACCTGCAGCATATTTCCATATTTCCTCTTCAATTCTCATCATGCACGAATGACGAAACATGCACAGTGTTTCGATTACTCAGACGCAGCCGTGTATTTGCCAAGGGGTAGTGCGGTGACGTCACGTTCAGGAAACAAGTATTAAAACCAGGTCATCATGCGGTCTCTCGGAACGAGAATGACGTCTGCCCAGGGCCGGTCGTATGTGCGCAGGTGAAAAGGGAACCCGATTCTTCCCAATTAAACGCCATCCGTCTGACGCGTATGCAGTTATTAGTTGACCAACCAACGTCTTGTGACGTGCGAACAGCGAGGTGCTTACTGCGACACCTACACAAACAGCTGAATGCTGTGTCAGGATGACACGTACACGTCACGAGTTAAGATGCAGTCTACACATTAATTCTAGTGTTTGCATCACACCGAATAAAGGGACTTCAATGCTGTTGTTAGTAGTGCAGTTAGTGCACGCATTGTGACGCTAGGCAGCGCCATATCCTGGTGTTGGTGGCTGAAAGCTCCTGGGGTCATGTTCTAGTTAGACTTCCTGTCCGTTGCACACGAAGAAAAATGCAGTGGATTTTTGAGAAATGATTTTTTTTACAAAATCCACATGCTGTGACATAAGTGCATTTGAGTAGGGAGATTTTCATGTGTGATTATAGAAGGTGTTGACTGTAAAATGGTGGATTTCTAGATTATTTGAATAAGCGGAAGGATATTTGGCAGCAATTTGCCTGTGTGTCCTATTTGCGGAGTAATTCTTGCCGGCATTTGTAAATATTGACGGGTGTCACACATACAGGCATTTTACGAGAGCTGGAAGTATGCATTTTTTTTAAAAATCTATCGGCATGTCAATGAGATGATGATAACAACAGGTGAGAAGTTTAAGACATTTTATAGGTCACGTTTTCTTATAATCAGACAAAACGTTAACATGGTCGCCTATGGGAAAACCAACAGTGGGCTGACCCCTCCTATGATTGAACGAAGTTCGGCTAAAACAAGATGGATGGCGAGGAGCAAGCCCAATTGTAAGGCTCTGCATATCTCCCTCCTGCTGCGGCAACGACAGTTCTAAGCATATATATATATATATATATATATGTGTGTGTGTGTGTGTGTGTGTGTGTGTGTGTGTGT
This sequence comes from Escarpia spicata, assembly GCA_963995525.1. NCBI lineage: Eukaryota > Metazoa > Annelida > Polychaeta > Sabellida > Siboglinidae > Escarpia > Escarpia spicata. Next base: position 53,031,715 of record OZ023216.1, on the reverse strand, counting down.
GTGTGTGTGTGTGTGTGTGTGTGTGTGTGTGTGTGTGTGTGTGTGTGTGTGTGTGTGTGTGTGTGTGTGTGTGTATAATTTGTATTAATATTTCACAGTTAAACGCATTTATTTGAAACATTAAATTAACTACGATAAACAACATATCAGTCAAACCAACTGGTCACACACACACACACACGCGCGCGCGCGCACGCACGTATGTATGCGAAACACACACACACACACACACACACACACACACACACACACACACACACACACACACACACACACACACACACACACACACACACACACACACACACACACACACACACACACACACACACACACACACACACACACAAACACAATTATTTGCCTAATAAAATACGTTAAAGTCACACATGAGGTTATCGTCTGTGCCTCACGACCTCCTTAAAGAGCAACGACCTACGTGCCCGTAGAAAAAGTTGAGACAGTCGAAAACTTCCCCTACCTTGTCAACTCCGTCAACAACCAAGGAATTATCGATCATAAACTTTACTGCAGAGTGGAGAAACCGTCACCAGCCTTCAATCAGGTGACGAACGTTTGGAACAACAAGAACTTTACCTTGAACTTTACCTTTACCCGCTTTTACAACTCAAACGTTATACCAACCCTCCTATATGGATGTGAAACATGACAAATAAAAACAAGTCAAGAAAACAAAATTAATGCATTCGACACTAAATGCCTGCGAAAGACCGTGGGCATATATTGGAGCGACGATGTGACGAACATACAGTGTAGATGTCCGGATACGATCAGGAAACCTCTGGCATCATCTACTATCTGCAGAAGATGAATGAGCTGTCTCGGTCATGTCACAAAGCTCCCACCTACTAGACCTGCCCAACAAGCGCTGTGGTGGATACCAGCTGGCCAGAGAAAGAGGGGACGACCAAGAATGAACTGACGTCAAACAATCGACCGCGACCTACAGCTGGCCAACAAAGATTGGAGCGACGTCAGAACACTGGCAAGCGACATATCTGGATGGCCTGCTTTGACCAGCTCATGCGTGTCTAGACGTGAGAGCCTCTAAGTCTAAGTAAGTCTATGAGAGGATTGTAAAGCGAAACAGCTACTTTTAGTTAATTGTCTTCTGCTCGCGTCCAGGGTAACGCGATTACGTCAAGAGACGTTCGATAAATCTTCACTGCACACAAGAGTAATCTGGTAGATACAGGCGGGATTGCGCACGACACTGAAAAATAGCTCGATAGCGCCTCCGGAATAGATAGTAGGTTCGTTTGTGTGTATACAGCCGCCCGGGAAACCAACTCGACACCGACGGGATCCCTCCGCGCCGCTCGCACGACGAGAGGCTGCGGGGTGTTCGTTGACGGACTTATCACTCCTCATTTCATCTGATCTCTCTCTCTATTGTCTTGCAAAACATGTCAAACTTGATGTGTATTGACCAAGCATCTACCTAATGATCAAACCAACGTGTCATGTTATGTTGGTATTGTTTTGTGTTTAGAAAAATGTGGTACAAAGGGAGTTTTAGGTTGGCAGCAGAAGGTCGATTCCGACAGTGATAGGGAACTGCGAATTTGTGATGTTGTTATACAAGAATGGCATGTTTACAACGGTAGAGAGTGATAATGTATATTCAAATGTTAATTTGTCCTTGTGTATAAGGAATAATGCACTGCTTGTGGATGTCACTAGGTTGTTATCTTCAGATAATAGTAATGGATACTCGTAACTGTTATCTTATTGATAACACCCTCGTGATATTCACAGACCGCTCAGTATTCTCTAATTATGCAGTTGGAAGAGTGACTGTCTAATGACAGCTGCTGCTCGCCCAGCTGAAGTTCAAACATGAACATTGGCATGGGCTAATTATCCCTCTATGAAAACTATAACTGACTAATTATGTCCAAATACTGGCTTAGGGAATCGGTGTATTAATCGTTAATACAAAATAGACAGATTAACAGGTGATGGGATATCTGAAGACTAGTCAAGTGATTCACAATACATTTCAGAACATCTCTTGATACAGCGTTGTTGGCAATTTGCAAATTAATTACGCCTGTGGTTACAGTAACGGCTAAAGTTGAATGAGTGGCGTAGTTAAAGGAACCATAACCCTAAACATAACCGCATATGTTACTTAGCAACAAAACAGGGAATAAAAAGTTATGCTTTTTACAGCCATTCTGTCAGTACAAGACTCACATTAAGACATCTGCATGACTTTCCACCTGGTGTCTTACCCCAATTTATGTTGACACAACCCTAACACTAACCCCATAACCGAACAGAATGTTGTGTCATTCTCTACTCTGCTCATCTTTAGTCTCTTGTACATTTACAATTCCAGTGGTATTCATTCTTGTGACATTTGATATTAGCTGCATTCCCAAAGAAATATACAGTTGATTCCTTTGCCAAATGGTCTGAACTAAATACATGACGTATAGCTGTAATACCATAATCGACTTTAGCCAAACACGCTCCGCCCGATCATGTCCCAATAAAGAAACTAAACGATTCTAGTGAAACGTCCTACAACAGCAGACGCCGGGCAGACAGACAGAGAGGACACTGATGGCGAAGATTGATGGCCAATCTTCCATCGATAATACTTCGTGATGTAACACGGGAATTGCTGCGTAAACACGTTTTCAAGCTCGAAAATCACCTCTTTCCGTGTTTATCTGACTGCTTTAAACTTGGCACTTTAAGATTGGCATGTTTTATGAGTTTGTCACTTTAAATCCAGTTGCAGACAATTGAATGACCTTTGATACATGCAAAAATTGTACTTATCTGAAAGTTTGTGCCATCTGTTACGCCCTATGGAAATATAAATCTATATATTTGCTTATTTTCCGCGGCTTCACAGGCTGAGACCTGGAACCGTCAACTGAAGCATTTTCTAAGTGACATAAAATCTTGATTCACATTCGGTGGACATGGTTGTCTACGAGACATCCTTACACTTGGTGGAACTGGATTCACGACATGTTGAACATATGCAATGCTCCTCCCTTGTTCGCTACTCTTCTGCTCAAAGAATACAACTATGGCAACTAGTCTACCAACTCAGGCTGTTCCGTTGCAGTACTCTGCAGCTACATGGCTGTAGCTGGGACAAGGAACGAGATGAGTCAGCATTGGCTGCCGTTCTCGACTATACCGTCTAGGGCCTCCAAACATTCAACGAAAATGGTGGACTGTTGACGTTCGAGCAACTGGCTGCACTGCTACAGGTGTGCCTGCAGGTGGACTTTGTCGCTGTACGAGTGGAAGATAAAGCTTCAGCGAGAATCACATGTATTCAAACCATATTCAAACCATAAATTGGGACTGCTAAATATTTGTTAAAATGTGGAGAAATACGATGACATCAACAAGATGTGAAATATTAAACGAAAATAAGGTAACAAAACAAAGAAACAGTTGTCATTGCCATAGTTAATACACAAATCGATTCGAACACTAGTATTTTATAAGACAGTTTAGTAGACCTGTTGAATTAAAAAATAGTTAAATACAACAGTACTAATAGAAATGCTGAGTTAAATCTAGTTAAGTGAAGGCAAAACCAGTACCGTTATAATACAAAAAGATAGGCAACATATGAGATGAGAAAGGAGCCTTAAAATGTGCTGTACAGAATGCGTAAGCAGTGATCATAAAGAATATATGGCGGGACAACAACCCGAGGGACGCCACGTCGCCGGGCCGAGACAGTTGCAGGTGACTCGCTGAGACCGGGCGGTGGTCGGCACGTCAACATCCGCCGTTCCTCGTCACTAACACTCCAACTAGACGTGTCACCGTTGTGAATGACTCTAACGCCGTCGTGAATGACTCTAACGCCGTTGTAGGTGGCGACCGAGTCATCTGCTTCGCGTCTTCACACGTCCGGGGTCCGGGGAGACGGTATCGTGTGTCTCTCTCGCTCACGGCACTGACAGCGGCACTGATAGCGCCACCGGGCCCAGTGGCGAGGTTACAGGCGCTTCTTCTTGTACATTCCATAAGCCAAATACATCCATGTCTACACTAGCACTTCTATTGTGGGATTGTTTCTTAGTAATCATAAGTAAATTAAATATGGATGAAATCTAGTTCCTGTACAGTTCATCGTCCTGTGTTCCTTTTACATGGGTGATGTGTAGTTCCTCCTCTACAGTTCGTCGTCCTGCGTTCCTTGTGCAGGGGTGATGTCTAGTTCATGTACAGTTCGTCGTCCTGCGTTCCTTGTACATGGTGGATGTGTAGTTCCTGTACA